>JAOPGA020001054.1:0-138103 GCA_026419775.2 Acrasis kona
GTTTCACCTGTTGTCTCATGTCGGGATAAAGGCATGCCGAATACAACAGTGCCACTCCAATTGTATGAAAATCTACTGGATAAGACACATTCAACATTTTTTCGAAAATCAACGGAACACACTTTGAGTCGACCACAAGCTTCAAAATACTTGGAGTTCTATTCCCACATAACAAATTATAGAGCCCCAAACCACTTTGTTCAAAGTAATACTCTTGCATTGACGATATTGCCAACACCACACTTTGCACATAAATAGGGTCTCTGTGCTTAACAACCAACGTCATTGTATCAATGACAAAAGCAAATTCAGCAAAGCCATGGAATATTTTATATAATGTGGTAATAATATAAAACAACTTTATAATTAATGAATTTTCATAATGAAATTGAAGCGATTTACAGAGCACAGCACAGATAGAATCATAAGGACAGAGAGCTTGCTTCCTCTGTGTCTTTTTTTTATTAATTTTATGTTGCATTTTATCCATACCTTGACCAACTAACACATACCTATAAAACTTTCCAATAGTTGACCATAAACTAGTTTGTTCACCATTCATAAATATATATTTCTCTTTTTTTATTAATTTTATATTATTTTCATCTTTGAGAATAATAAAAATACAATTTAAAAGCATTTCACAAGTTTCTTGTAAAGAATGTAAATCTATACTAATGTGGTTGTGATAATCTTCTTGTAAACACATTGTTACATATGCATCATAGATTTTAAACAATGTCCAGAACAACATGAAATTATCACCACTATCTAAAGTGGTAGTAAAATAAGAAACATTAGTAATACAAATTGTTTGTAAAATTAAAGAACATTGATAAGCTAACACATTTGCAAATTCAATTTCGCCATCTTCATATTCTTCAAATATAGGTAAATCTGCATAAAGAGCTGATTTGGCACCTATAATTGCCATGTTTACAATATCAGCTTTTATTGAAACAGAAACAACATCTTCAAAACAAATAGGTACACCATCTCTTCTAACTACCATAAGGGATGAAACAACTTGCAAACACCTCCTTATTACAAACCTAGTGGCAAATCCTACTTCTCTTCTCAATACTCTATGTTTATGCTCTGTACAATGCTTTATAACAAGTTTCTTAATATGAATCAAAAAGGAAACAAGTTCTTCTTTGGAGATAATGGATATGTTACTACCATTGTTTGCTTTTTGTGACTTTCTCACAACTGTTAACAAATCCTTTTTCAAAACAAGTCCTTCATCTATCATGTATAAATAATACTCAAATTCGTCCAAATCAAATTTGGAGAAAACAAGTTTTTTGGCCAATTCAGTCGCCTCTTGGTACTGTTTAGTATCTGGATTGATTAGACTAAAACGGTCATTGTCATCCATTTCGCCTTCGATTAATGTCAAATTAGATTCATCTAAAGGTACTGATGAATTTGTTAGTGAAATGTTGTTTACACTTTCATATTCTTCATCATCATTTGAATCATACTCATCATATAAATGTTCAAATTCATCTAGGATTTGCATTTCTACATCTTCAACAAATGTAACAGATTTGGGACTCGATGGACAACTTGTGTTTAGTGGCTGTGGAGTATCGAATGGAAATTGATTATCGTCCTCATCTCTTATGATGACGTCTACAATCTGATGTGATTCCGGTAATTTGTTTTCAAATTCGTAGTAATGTATGTTTGAGTTCACATTGGTGTGTAGTAATGTGTTTGGTAATGATTCGTGCTGATTGTCTAATAGTTGTGGTTGACTTTCGATTTTGATGGGTTCGAAATTTGGTTGTTGTTCTTGTTGATGGTCTAATCTATTTGGATCCAATATACTTTTGAGTTCGTCTATGACTACACCGTACTGAGCAGTTGAATCATCAGCCGGACGAAATGGTGATCCGGTTTGTGTGACTTCCATTTTTAGAACTAAAAAGGAAATTACCAAAAATATTTTATTGTAAATAGGATGGGTTGATGATTTTTGGTTTATGTTTTTGAATATAAAGTATTCAATATTAGGTAAGTGTCTATTAAATTTGACTTTTCTGTGTTGTTTTGACAAATTTTGAATGGCTCTTGTCGATGGGTTTTCATACAATATTTTGGGAATTAATCAACAAGATTCAATTTGATCTGTTTGATGAGATTATGTCCTTGATATTTCGACCTTATTGAAATCTTGGTGCGAATCTATCGGATTCTTACCGTAACGAATATTCAAATTAGCGTTGCTGATCAATCACCGTTGTCATTCACCGAACATCTGAACATAAATCCTGAATATCTTATGGTTGTTATTCTATCCACAATATTATTGTGCCATCATATCCAATCAATCATCTATCGGATGTATGCTTGCGACACACATCACTGAAAATAAAGTCAACCTCTGACACTTTACAAACAAACAAGTTCAAAGAGAGAGCAAGTTTAAAAAGTAACTATTTAATTTAACAACAATTCCGGCAGAACATCACCCAAAGCATGTTGTACTTCTTCATAACCACCATAAGCATAATCTTTTTGACTCTTCAAACCTTTAACTTGACCAGCAGGATCAATGATGAAAATGTTATCGACTTTTATACCAATAGCAACGTAGGATTCGTGGTCAGTGGGTTTATTACCCAATCCCAACACAAACGGAACAACATCTTCCGGAAACAAACTTTGAATGCCCTTCAACGCTTGAATCTTGAATGTTTCGCTCCTGTATAAAATGTATTCTCTGACCGCAGCATGATACAAATTATTGTAACTCGTCAGGATGGGTCCATGAGGCATGTCATAATTTTGTTGTCGAATGCTTTCGATGAATTGACGCGTCTTGTGTCCTTGTGAAATTGACCTCGCGGTCAAATACAATACGTGATATCCTCTCTTCTCTATGGTCGATAAGAGAGAACAGATGCCGGGATGTACGTATTTGTAGTAACCCACTGCAGTGAACACCAAACCCATGGTATCTGATTTGGTGACCGTTCCATCAATGTCACATAATGCTATGCGATCTTTGTAGTTCCACAGGAATATCGTTCCTTCTATGACCTGCCTTTTGATGTTTCTGCTTCGATTTCCTTCGAGAATGTAATGTACGTGATTGATGCCTGGTTTTAAATTGAGCTGTGTTAAATGTTGAGCTGTCGGTGTTAAGTGGTCTAGCGAGTAGACTTTGTCGTTTTCCATTCTCTCTAGTAATTGATCTTGGGGGAATAGGTAGCTAACCGTTCTCGAAAAGTAAGATTTTTTTGAAGGATCGGCAGTTTTTGCATCCTTCTTTTCTTGTAGTTGAGGTTCTCTTTTTTGAAGTTCCTTCATTTCTTCTTTGGTCTCGCTTTTGCTTACATTTTCTGCTGCAGATCCCTCCATTTTGTTTTTCATGTGTTGCTCATCGTCTTTTTCAACGTTTATTTTGTCGCCAAAGTAACACCGCAAGTGCCCTGGCTTCAAATGTAGTGATACTTTTGTTTTCTTCTTCTCTATGGCTATTATTACTTCTTTTCTCTCAGTTGAGTAATTATATGCAAATTCTACATAGAACGGCGTTGATTTGAGGCTACCGTCGGGCTGCTTGACAACAATAACATCACAACAACTCATTTTTCAAAATAAATTTACGTTAATTGGATCAGTTTAATAATAGACAACTAAATATACCATTTTTATGAATAATCAAATCAGGCAACCTGGACAATGAAAAGATGACTCGAGTTAATTCATTAAGGCTTTGATACTCTTCTGTACTCCTGATCATAAGCTTTCGAGCTGTTCAATAAAATTTTCTAAATTAGTATATTTATTGTGTAATGCAGCACTCAACTGTACTCAAAGATATCAGCTCAATATTTCAATATTCTACCAAACTACATGCTTGATTATGTTGACATACCAACAATCAGTCTAGTAAGCAAAAAAGGTAGGAAAAGCACCATTCAGTTTAGTACTGTAGTGAAAATTGGTGGCACCAATAATCAAGAGCTAAATACAAATGTGAAAAGAGCAAGTACACCGAGCCAACTGCACAGAGTAGACATCAACTTCCCAATAAACAGATTCGAAAGGCTTACAAGCCAAATAAATGATTATGATGATTTTGGTGGGAATGGAGAGAATCAATTATCTGTACCACTACCCTGCAGGACAACAAATCAACAAAATTGGAATAGCAACCATGTAACGAGACGGCCTTTCACTACTTTGGGTAGATTCTATTCTGAAGAGGAAACTTACACAAGTGCTTCTAGCAAATCAAACCAAAGGTGTGGAACCTCTCTTGGAACAGGGAGGAATAATGTGAAGAACGAACTATACTCTTGGAAGTTTTCACATACGGGTGCGGAACGAATCAGCAAGTCGCAGCCTACCTCCCCAATTGTCAGAACATTTGTATCCAGCCCGTTGAGTGATATTAACACCAACTCTCTGCTAACACCAGAAGACACTATCAATGTTGAAAATCAATCCTCCCCAAGCACTTTTAGAAGGGAAATTGGACAGGAAATCCCACTTCCAAACATTTTCACAAGGGGATTTCCAGAACAGGAAACAGTAGAACAACCATTTGTAGAGATAGATGATTATTCACCGACGCTATTTGACACGATTGATTTGGGTGAAAATCACACCACTGCATTAGGTGTCGAAGTGAAACGTAACCATAACCATATCAACAAAAATATCGATGAATCTCGGCCAGCGACTAAGAGTCCGAAACTACATGTAATAAGCAGAGTTGAGGCATCGCGTCCTAATTATAGAAAGAATTCCTCAACAACACCTGTAAAACAAAATTTTCTTGAGCTTGATGACCTTAATAAGGAGAGCACCCCTGGTCCGTGGGTTCCCACAGTGAAGCCTTTACAACAACAAACATTACAATATGTAAAGAACCACGAACACAAAAGCACCCCAAAGCATACAAACAAAAACAACGATGAGCCGCTGTCCTCAACTAAAATAATTGAGGATTTATTAATGAGCAGAGTTAACTCAACAAACACACCCAAATCACCGAACTCCCCAAACATAACTCCTGTGGCTTTTGAAAACAGAATATCCAAAGAAGTCGAGGAAAAAGATAAGAACTATAAGGCAGAAACATACACTCCTTTCATCAAATCACAACAAACAAAGAAGGAAGAACAGTTAAAGTATGAAAACCAAATGCAGGACAGACATCAAAGTACCAATGAAGGTTCGCCCGAAGCACTTGAAACACACAATCTAAACCAAATTCAAACACCTCCTTCACCTCAAAGCGATACGAACACTCCTAATGGTTTGATAGAAAACGAGGATAAGAACAATCTATCCAAACATGCCCAACCTGAGCTTTCAGCTCCTCGTTACAACAATCCCCACGGTCAACTTCTACTTGGAAAGCGTCCAAGCTCCGGTTCACTCAAGTCTAGATCACCAAGTCAAACTGACCTAACTTCAAAATACCGTACACAACTCAAGGACATTAAACAACATCAACAATCAAAAAATGGAAGTGGTGCACCCCTCATCAAACACAATAATTCAACAAACAATCATAGTCAAGTACTCACAGACAGTCATGAAAATTCAACATCCACAACTGGACCCGGATTGGCACGTTCAACCAGAACTTTGATTGACTTGATACAAGACAAGGCTAATTACAGAATGAAACAAAATGAAGTCAATTCTTCGTCGCTACAGAAGACTCACAACACCCAGTCCACAAACGAAAACGATCAAAACATTCATGTAGACACAAACCAAACAAGGACAGAAATTCCACAGGAGGTAGTAACAACACAAGCCAAGACAATGAGAGAAAGAATTAAGGAATACAACAAGCTACATCACAACTTTTATAACAAGAAGAAGAAACCTGCGAAAATCAAAAAGATCAAAACAGATGGCGCATCAAAAGTAGAGTCCTTGGCACCATTCACAGTTGACGAAACGTTGAACAAACATTCACATGAGGACATGAAGGACACGTACGAATCAATAAGGGACAAGGCAGCCTACAAGATACAATCCGCATTTCGCAGGTATATGGAGAGAAGGATCAAACCTAATACAGTCTACAAGAATTGTACTGAGTTGGTATCATTCCGTAAGAGGAAGGATATACCTGAACATTATGACTTCCGATGTATAGATGGAAACAAAATATATAAAGTAGTAACTCAAGTCAAGGTTGCTCAAGTGTTTAATTCCAAAACAAGACATAAGCTGTAAAATAATAAAATGTGCATTTGACATGATGTGAGTTGTTTGTGTGCAAAGTATTTACAAAAAGTTTTTTTATGCAGATGAAGTAGTTTGTACAATGTTATGAGGGGACGAGGCGATAATAATCTTTGGATGGATTCTGAGATCAAATGCTCTTGCAACTTCACATTCCACGTCTAAGTGATACAAGTTTTGACAAAGGTGGCCGCTTGAGGTTGGGTCACTTTCAAGGTTCGCTGGGATATCAAAGTATACAATGTCGTTAAATGTGGTCTTTGCTTTCACTCCTGGATAACTAGTTCTGCAAACATCTTCAACGTGAGTTCCTTGGTCATCATTAACCTTAACATTAATAGTTCTCATTAATTTGATTCTAAGGTGTGACACATCTTTTCTTGTTTGATTATCAACATTTAATTTAACAGCCATCTTCTCTCCAAGGAAGAAGATGTCCTTGTCAAGATTTAATTTTATTTGAAGTTTTCCTCTACCACCAAATACAAATGATTTTTCTCTAGTCTCAACGACTGGCCTTGGAGGCCTATTAATAATTTCATAAACATTTAACAAGCTTTCGACCGCTACTTTGGATCCCTCCTTTAGTTCCATCCATACCTTAACTCTGTACTTGACATCGGCTGTAATGTTCTTGCTCATGTAATGGAACGATCCAGGTAAATTAGTAGGAAGTAAATGTTGGAACTTGTAGTCATAGGTTCCTATGGGTAGATCTGACTTTTTGCTAAACTCTTGCAGAGCTTTGATTTCACTGAAAATTTCGCGTCTTTCGTCTCTCCATGCACGTGGTGCTTCATGGCTGTTTGGGTCAAATCCACCATTGTCATCGTATTCTGTTCTTAATTTGCTAGCAAACTCAATACCTTCAATCTTTACGTTAAGGCACTTGGCGTTGATATTGCGTAGAATGCTCAGGCGCACAGCTCCGTTAATCATTTCACCGGGACGGTAAACATCTTTGTCGAATGTAATGTTGATGGAACCGGCGCCATTTGGTAGAACAGTCTTTACCACTTTTGTGACTCCGCTGAACATGTAATTGATGCCTGATGCTCCAGTTGATACTGTGGTTGAGACTACCTTACCGACTCCAGATGCTGTGGTTGAGACTACCTTTCCAACTCCAGATACGCTTGATGAGACTACTTTTCCAACACCTGAAACTCCAGACGAGACCACCTTACCGGTTCCGGTCATGATGTTCTTAAAAAAGCCTTCAGTTCCTGTTTTTGATCTCTCCACTGCGCCGGGCGTATTAGGGACTGTTGATTCTGTACGTTGTGTATGCTGTTGATTCATTTTGTGTCAAATTGTTCAGTTGTTGTGTCAAATTTTATATTCTATTATTAACGCGATGTATTAATATACGAGCGACTATAATAGTCGTCCAAATCGGAAGAAAGGCAGATATTCTACAACTACCAAGTATAGAATATTAATGATCATGCTACTGGAAACGTGATCTGTTAGCGTCATTATTATCCGACACATGTCACCATGTTCAAACATATCTTTAAAAAGACTTTTTTATTATAATACACATGTGTTCTTTATTATAATACCATGTAGACAGCAAAAGCAACTGGCCAAGTAAGTCATCGTGGGCTATTGTCAAGCAACTGATCAAGTTAGTCATCATGGACTATTGTCAGTATGGAGTATTGTGAAACGGTCACACCACTTTCTCAGATCACTGGAGATACAAATTCAATACAAAAGGTATGTCCCCTCCGCATATGTTTCAGCTCTGAATCTGTCAACGGATTTATTTCACAAACGTAAATTTATTCTATTTTTGATAATTATATTTATAAATTCAAACAAAATTAGATCTACTAATTAGGTAATTGAGAGGAGGGGGTAGAGAAAAGGGATAATCTGCTCCGATAAGCATATTCATCGCGAAGTAGTATTTCAGTTTAACAACTCTTTTATCGATATCTTCGTCCTCCCTTTCTTTGCATGCATCTCAGAATCGCTGTTTTTAACCTCGTTTGTTATTTGAAGATAATCATTCTGTGGAGGCGTTCGAGCTCTCATTTTGTTTGAATGTTTATCGTCGCATTCCAATGTTGGGTTTGGCGAATTGGGCTGCGGCGAAGCAACTAATGTAGTCCGGCTATTTATCCTCCAACTGGTCATGTAACCTGTACCCTTTTCTTGAACTGAAAGTACCGAGTGTTCAGGTCTTTCTGATTCCTTCAATTTCCGGTTGCTGTTTGTAAAACTTTCATTGTTGAAAACCCATGGTTGTTGTTTATTCATTTTTCAAGAGGTGTTTGAGAAAACAAAAGTTCCGCGGGCTTATTCACTAGGTGGAGTAGCTTTTCGTTTATGGGTATAACTCCTGAAACGTTCCGTAATTTATTTTCTTAGGTTACTGTACAAGTTGTAAGCGACGTTGGGTGCGGATGCATCAACAGATTAGGTATTGATTCCTCAATATATGGTAAACTCAAAGTTGAGCTGTCATTTAAACAAGACAAATAAAACAGCAAGATTAATATAATAGTATAAATAATGTGGGAGCTCGGGTTTCCAAGCATTCCCAACGGCCCTGCGTTATTGAATGACGTCGCGGGAATATCCAATTAATCCACGATAGTCCCGCAACAGAAAAACATCAAAAAGCATTTTTTCCATCACTACATAAGAGTAGCGTCAAGTTCTAGAAGGAATGTGGATTACGAACAAATGCCGTTTCGTACATTGTCGAGCCTATTATGATAACTAGGTACATAAGTATGTACAAGTCATCACATGACGAGTCGGTGTGTAAGAGACAAGGTCACGTACATCGTGCACAACGGATTGAGGCTTACATGAAGCAAGTCCTGTCAACTATCTGGTGGTAAATGAACAAGGTGATGATCAAGCAGGTTATTTGAAACCTATCAATGATGAGAAGCACAACATGAATCTATCACATCAAGCCAGTTATGTAATCAAGTTTGTTGTATTTTAAGTGCTGGAATCATGGTTTAAAGTGGGCACTAGTATTGATTCGATTTTGCGTGTTTTTGTTTACTAATTCTTATCGTGTTGAGGTGGTGTCGTGTTGTCTGTAATAGTGTCTGATGGTGCTTTGGAGTAACGTAAATAACGACTTCTGTAAACTCTTCATGTGACTATACTCTTAATTAGAACTTTTAACATCTGCTTGCGTATCTGTGAGTATTTGTTCTGGTCCAGTGATTGATTGATTTTTTCATGGAACAATACAATCAAGAAGTTCGTTTCGCCATAGGCTTTGAATTCTTTAATTGTGGTGTTTATTGGAAAATCTCTACATTTTGGTACCCTCTCGCCTTATAATTACATAAACCCCAGACAACTGCCTTATAATTGATTAGCTCCTCACTCATCTGGTCCTCTGCAGCAAATGTTAATACCGTTAAAAGTTCGTTTTGACCAAATTGGTTGTTAGATCACTATTAATATATTATTCATCTGTCATACAAATATCGTTTTGACATGAGGTAATCTATTATTATTATTATTAGAAGTCGCTGTTGCTGCCTGCGGTAGCGCTTGGATTCAAAGATCATAAAACAAACAAATAAATAAAACGGTATAGTTTATTAAAGGTTTTTTGGATGAGTCACCAGTACCCTTGTCGTCGTCGGGGATATGCGTGACCCGTCATCCTCTTCTCCTGCAGATTGTAGATGATCCGTCTCATTAGCGCAATCATTCCTCTGACGTGATTTTCGATCTCGTCCATTCTCTCGGACACGAGTTGGAAGTATTGTTTCATTGTCAATTGAGGGGTGGAGATGTTTTTTCTTGTTTTTCCATCGGAAGAGTTAGTGGTCGAGGTATGTAGTTTTAAGTGTTGTTAAATAAACAATAAAAATGCTTTTTATTCAAAGATTACTTTTCCGCATATTTGTCCTCCACTTGCTTTAAACCGGAAGCCAATTGCTTTGCAAGATCACTTGTACATGCGGCCAACACTCTTCTATTCGAAATGTCAATCTCTCCGCCACAAGGATCAATTACGACGCCACCTGCTTCCTCAACTATTACCTTACCAGCCGCAATGTCCCAAATTTGTAGTCCGTTCTCAAAATATGCTTCCAACTGACCAGAGGCGACGTAAACTAAATTCTATAAATGTGTTATTTGTTGTTGAAATTGAAAATGTTTTTACGATGACTGCAGATCCTGTGAATCGAACACCGCGGCAATTCTGCTTCAAAAAAGCATCCATCTTTTCGTGAACATCATTCAATGCTTTGGTGGAGCGATCGTAGGGGTAGTTTGTAGAAAGTAGACTTCTGCTTATTTCTGTCACAGCACTTGATGTTATCTTGACATCTTGTCCATCTTTGTTTTTTCTAAATGCCCCCTGACCTTTGATGGCGGAGTATGTCTCCTCCAAAATTGGATTATATACAACACCTAGAACACATTGCTTGTTAACTGCGAGTCCAATGGATACTGCTACAAAGGGAAAGGAGTGGACGAAATTGGTGGTTCCGTCAATGGGGTCGATGATCCACGTGGGTGCATCTGTTAGTTCTATCTTGTTGTTAGTCTCCTCAGATACGAACACGAATGAAGAGTTGAAAGCTTTTAATCTATCGATGACGATTTTTTCTGCGAGCACATCTGTCTCTGTAACGATATCTGTCACTGCTGACTTTGTGTCCATCTTCTTATTAACATTACTGAAAGCGTCACGTATTACAACTCCAGCCTGATATGCAGCCTCTAGGGCGGCCGCTTTGGCCTGCTCTACATCGAATGTGTACATTGCTATGGTCAACTGAAATCAACAACATAGAAACTGATTAAAAATCACAACACGATCAGGTAGATCAGGGTGCAACTGATATCACTGAGTTTGCTCGAATGCTTCACAATATTAGTTGATTTAGTAACAAATGTTTGAGAAATCAAATACTGACAACTTAAAAACCCGCATGATGGGTGACAATATAATTTAATCCAATTCGCGAAAAATCACTAGCCTGTTTGTTTGATGGTCCAACATGGTTTTCTGCAAAAGATAGCTTCTAATCGTGATTACTTTAACATGTATATCTATGCTTTGGTATTTGAACGCGGTTTGTCATTATTCCATGTACATTGGTTGGTGCCAATTTTTGTAATTGTTTTAGTTGAAATCCCACAAACACAATAAATGCCCTTCCCAATAGCTGGCAAGAAGATACTACAAAACATTGATTTTGCAACATTAGCGCCACCGATTACGGACAACTGGTTTTGCGTCCTACCCTTAGAGAGATTGGATTCGGGGATGATTGTAGAGAAAGATTTTTCGGTTGGACCACTAAGGGAGAAGGCTCAAATAACCAACGCACCATTTTATCCAAACACAAACGCGACTACTCTTTCACAAAAATATGCAGAATTTATGGTTCTTGAAGACAAAAACAGAAAACTGAACAACATGGGTAGGACTTCTCTGATAACAAAAGATGAATCGTTACAAAAGTATTGCTATAGGCAAAGAACTAAAATGGGATTTCCAGACTACATTACAATTAGGTTCTTAAATACAGTTGACGGGGGAAGTACATTTGCCCTTTACAGCAGAAGTAAAATAGGTAACGGCGATCTTGGAGTAAACAAGAAGAGAATTACTAGGTGGCTGGAACAATTCAACGCTCTAATGACTAGTGGTGGTAATGTAGAACCGACCATAAACGTTGAGCCATTAACACATACGGAGTCAACTATAAGCTCCGAAACAATTCAGGCTGAACAAAATACCGTCGGAGCTGAACAAACCACCATCGAAAAGGTTGAAGTTGAAGTTTAGTTCAACTTATCCAAATAAAATTATATTTGTATTTTAAATTTGTTCTGGTTTCCCTTCTCAGGATTCATTGAAAAGTAACCAAACACAAATACGTATAGAACAAAGCTCTCTATGGCAGKCGTGAACTTTTAAATGCCTCTGGCCGATACTACTCATTCAGATGCAGGTTTGAGATTCGCCTGATGGTTATTGTAAGAAAATGGATTTGCAAGAGAATGAGCATCAGCCCACATCCCCTGTGGATACCTTCTCCCATGGGTCATTGATAGACCATACTTTTGGGCCAAACGGATCTGTGTTTATTAACGTTCTTTTAGAGGCGTTTGAAGAAAGAACGGGATTCGAAGCAGAGAATCGATACAACATAACTTTCGAAAACGGATACAAAGTTGTTGGTTTGGAGGAGTCAGACTTTATGAACCGATGGTGTTGTGGTTCATTAAGACCTTTCGTGTTAAATTTTGCATTCAAAGAGAACAAGATTCAATTCCTGAGACTGGTTAGACCCTTTTCATTTTTTATTGATGAAATCTTTGTATTTAACGAGCAAGACGATCTTTTAGGCAAAGTAAAGTCGAATCTTACCTTGTTCACTAGGGAGCTCACCATATATGGTTTATCAAACAACAAACTATACAAACTCGAAGGCAGCATGCTTCAAAAAAAATTCATGATAAAAAATTATACAACCAGAGAAAAAGTTGGTGAGATTAGGAGAGGAACTGCAGCGCCTCAATACGAAGATGTTGAGATTGTTTACCCAAGATCTGCATCACCATCCGAAAAAGCATTGATTCTAGGATCTGCCATCTTCATCGACTATTTATATTATGAACAAAAGGTGAACATGATTTAAAACTGAAAGAACACTATTGGTCAGTACTACATAAATTGGACACGTACAGAAATGAATATTTTTGAGTAAAAGATAAAAAAAGAGATGAATGAATGTTACAACAATAAAGTTGTTTGTTAATAAGTCTCGATGCGGTCTTTTGATGTCAGCATGGTATATTATGGTGTATTATATCCGTATCCAAATTGTACTTCATCTACTGACAGGTCAACCAGATTTACACAAGAAACACAGTCCACTATGTCATACAAAAGAAGGCCCACATTATTCAACAAGGATGCACTACGATCGTTTCGATCAATACAGTATTCAACATATAAGCCACGCCCTACAAACGTTATATCCTACATTTTGGATCAAAACTACAACGTGATAGAAGATTTACCACCAAAATACAACATTAGGGAGATGACGAGCATCTATGTTCAGGGGATTATAAGAGGATTGGGTAGCACATCTATGTGCAAAACTTTACTAAATAATATTAATTCATTCACTAAGCACCAACAACAAATAATGGTTGATGGTAGTGGCGCAAATTGGGCTATGGGTATTTACACATCTGCAGTTATATCACATCTGGATAAAGACTTTTATTCCTGCATGAATGACATTGTCAAACGCTTTGATTATCCTAGTCTACAGGCAATGCTTGAGGCTGAACTTAAATATCTCTCCTCAGATAAAAACCCATGGACACAATCAAGAATTTTAAGCGAGAGGCCCATTATGGTTGAAATAGACCGTTGTTTGCAGAGAACAACTCCTGACCTCGCAGCTTCCAACTCACCAGCCATAATAAACAATGACTATTCTAAATTTATTAGTTTAATCAAACCAGGCGATGATGTTGATGTAACACCACAAGACTCTGTGCTCCAAAAAGCACAAAAGAGCAACGTAGCAATTGTAAAGTATTGCAATCAATACATTCTCCCAAGAGATTTACCCTATAACGAAAACACTGCTTTAAATTTAGGAGCTGCCAAATTTGAACTTGGTCTGTGTATGACAGCGAAGCTATGTGCTAGTAAAATTTCCTCATGTATGTCTAACGGTCAATCAATATTTGAGTGCATAACTCACAAGGATGTATTTGAGTGTTATAAAAAATAAACGTTAAATGTTTTCTTGTAACGAGTTTCTTATTTTGGACAATTGGCTTTGATTGATTATGATTAATGTTGCAAACATGCGTGGACGTGCCATTGAGGTTGTGTGGATATATTGTAGAGAGTATCAAAAATATGATTGTTAATAATCGTATTTCAAAGTTTCTACGGTATAACTACAAATGGATGATAGTAGTGTTTGTGTTTTATTTTGTTGTACTATTTGGAATGTTAAGCATCACATTTGTTGGACTAACATATTCCCTTATAACATTTGCGCCAGACCTACATTTCTCCTATCCTCTATATTTTGATTACTCAATGTAAGCATCAGAATTTTCTCACCTAATTTCTGACCTGATTCATTAGTATTGATACATATCCAACATGTGTGGTGCTACTCGAAGGGCGGTCTACCATGTTTAATGGACAACAGAACGCAAACACTCTTCTCAAGGATATAATTGTTGAAATGACACTACCAGAGACACCACAAAATGCTGATGCAGGGATGTTTATGATATCAATAGAACTTAGCGGCAATAACCAAACTTTATTCCGCTCAAATAGGCCAGTACGACGCGTAACTGTTTAACAACAGCAGAACTAACCTTTATTAGCATATGTTAAAATACAGTAACCAAATGTATCAAGCTGCAGAAACGTTAGTATACATGCCATTCTATCTTGTAGGCCTTCGAGACTTTAAACAAAAAACGAAAATTAGCATGATTGTTGGTTCCGATCAAAGCCTGATGAATTCATTGAATAGAGTTTTAAGTTCAGCACAAGTCATGACTGCACGTTTGAGTTCTCCAAAGATACAGTTATATGATGCGAGAATTGATTTTATTAGTGAAGTCCAAGGATGGAGGTACTACACATATCATCACCCATGGTTAAGTATAGCAATACTGTTTCCATTGCTTGCAACTATTGAGGCCACAACACTCTTCTTTACATTAGCCTTCATCATCACGTCGTGCTGTGTCGCATACAAGATGGAACAAGACTCTAACGAAGACACGGATCGAGTTTCCGAAGACGAAAATACTGAGGAACAAGTGGAAGAGATTACAGAGGAGGATGCTGATCTTGACCTTGTTCAAATAAGCGAACTACCAATACATTCAACCATCAGAAGAAGGAAAGATGCTAACATGTATCCAGAAGCAGAGGTCGAACACAGCGAACCAGAAGATGACAATAAAAAAGATGCATAAAGAAACATCAAGAAGCATAAAATTAGGTTGAGCGGCTTCATTCGTGGGATCTTGACAGTATGTTAAAGGACAGTAATAACAAAAAGAAGGAACAATAAATCACTTTACTGATCATCATCATCATCTTCGTCATCATCACTTTGTAATTGTTCTTCGTTATCGTCGTCCTCTCCCTCTTCTTCGACAACATCGTTTCTGTTCTGTCTATACACAATACTGCTGACGTGGAGAAGTTGCTGCAGGAATTGATCATCCGATTGATGTGTGTTTTTAGATAAATGTACTTTGGCTGCTTCGGGGAATTGCAGATAGTTCTGGTACATAGCCTCTGTAATTAACTTCTTTTCCCCAAGCCTCTTCATTTTATAATCTAAATTCCTGAGTTCCTCCTCTTTTCTATATATCCGATATCTTCTATTTCTATTCTGAGTTCTGTCTTGTTCAATGTGTTCCATCTCATTAATTGAACTTCTTTTGCTCTGGAACCTCCGTCTATGAATAGCGGCATATTGGAAGACTGGGAGTTTGGAATGGTCACCCTGTTCAAATGCAACGTTAACGTGGCTGTCTAGTTCAGTCTCAACGAACTCCATGAGTCTTTCTATGTCGTACGGAGTTCCTGTTAACGTAAGCATTTGGATTGCATATGTATTTGGGTCTATTTCTTGTCGTTGGTCAGGGATGAATCTGCTCTCGTCTATCGATATTTTCAGCGCGTCGTCACCTAGGCATTGGTGGCTATCCATGATCACATCTGCAATGATACTCTCTATACGGCTGGGTACATTAAAGAATAGCGATATCATGTTGTTCTTCGTTGGTATGGAGTTCAAATAGCTTGAACAATTTGTTTTGATTTGAGGACAACCCTGATCTGTTACTAAACAATTAATCCAAAGATCAACGACAACATGCTCAAAATTACTTTGATACTTCCATTTAGTCTAGGGTTACATATTAGTGCAAAGTGAGCAGTTATTCAAATTCATCGTAAGTTTGCGGAGGAACCTACAACTTAAATTGAAGAGTATAATTCAAAATATATTTTATTCATATGTTCCATCTTCCACGTACTTTTTAAGAGTTTTATCAAAAAACTGCGATAGTTCTGTTCTTTTTGAAGGCTCTTCTACATAATCTAAAACATCTTTATTGCTCTTGTCTTTAATTTCAGTAAGAGCACCCGCTTTAAGTAAGCACTTGATCAATTTTAGATTAGGCTTGCTTAATAAGTTGAACGACCTGTTTTTGACTGAATAAATTAATGCAGTCCTACCGTTCACATCCCTTAAATTTACACCAGATTTTGCGTCCAAAAGTATGGAAACTATCAAACTTGATCCATTCTCCACAGCATGCATTAGGGCTGTTTTGTGCTCAAGGTCAACGTCATCCACAACAGCATTTAAGGTCAAAAGAATTTGAACAACACTTTTAAGACCTCGTTCACTCGCCATAATGAGGGCATTCTTTTGTTCAAGATAGGTCTTTAGGTTAATGTTAATATTCTTTTGTGAAAGTAAAAGCTGACACATGGCAGTGTTTGATGAAGATATGGCAATCATCAACGGTGTCCTCCCAAGGTAGTCTTGGCCGTTAATTAATTGTATATTTTCAGGATCCTTTAGCATTTCTGTGAGCTGATCTGTCTGTCCCATCGTCACGGCAACAAATAGGCACTGCTGAGCATGTTGCTTTGGTGTACTAAATAATTGATGTGGTCTGTTGTGGTTGATTCGATGTGTTGGTTTCAAAGAAGACATTCTTATTATTTTACAAAAACAATGATGAACACAATAGTTTATTGATATCTCGAAGACCTCCTATCATCACGGTCTCTCG
The DNA here is from genome assembly GCA_026419775.2 of Acrasis kona. NCBI lineage: Eukaryota > Heterolobosea > Eutetramitea > Acrasida > Acrasidae > Acrasis > Acrasis kona. The sequence continues at coordinate 17,056 of JAOPGA020001054.1, forward strand.
ATTGACCTGGCGGAGACCTTCTCCTATCTCTTGGACTTGGAGACCTTCTCCTGTCGCGGTATCCTCCACCTCTGTGTGATTCGGGATATGGGTATGGATAATCATAACTCATGTGGTATCCACCTCCCGACTGCATGTATCCGGAATAACGATGAGATGGCATCGCATATCTGTCGTAGGAACGAGACGGTGGGTATGGATAAGGAGGGTACCCGTAGGATGGTGGTGGGTAGCCCGAACTATACTTACTAGATCTGCTCAAAGTTTTCTTGCCCATGTATTGACCTGGAGTGGATTTACGGGGATTTTTGCGGTTTGCTTTCTGGATCGTGATTGGAGAGCCGTCGATGGTGACGTTGCCTGATTCTTTGATGGCTTGATCAGCCTCATCGACGCTCTTGTACGTGATGAAGCCAAAACCCCTGTTCTGCCTTGTGCGTGGATCTAAAACAATGCGAATGTCCTCGATTGGACCGAATTTGGACAAAACTTGACGTGCTGTCTCTTCGCTAGAATTTGGGGGCACACCATGGAAGTAGAGAGTGCTGCCTTCGTTGTCGACATCGTCTGGTGTTGGACTTCTTCTTGATCTTGAATGCATGTGGTGGTGGGCGGTGTGGTCGTCAGGGGACTGTCCGGGGCTAGGCATGCGTCTGCGGCCATCTATTATTAATGAGACCATCATATTACTTGGGTTTAATGCTTACCATTCCTTAAGTCGTCGTCACTTAAGTTAGATCCTGTGGAGGAACCGTCGGCATCCGGTTTGTTTGATAATTTGTTGCTGTTGTCTAGTTGCTGTGTTGTTGATGAGTTGTTGCTCTTTTGTGTTGTTGTTGGCTCTAGTTGCCTCTTACCATCTTGCTTCTTTTGCTCGGATTCTCTTTGGTGTGTTATTATCGTTGAAGTTGACCTTTATCAACCAGCAACACACAACATAAAGATGGGTATCTTGGAGAAGATTAAGGATATTGAAAATGAAATCCAAAGAACCCAGAAGAACAAGGCCACCGAATACCATTTAGGTATATTGAAGGCCAAGTTGGCAAGATATCGTTCACAGTTGATGGAAGGTGATAAAAAATCGGGAGGTGGAGATGGTACTGGCTTTGAAGCACGTAAGGCAGGTGACGCACGTGTGGCTATGATTGGATTCCCAAGTGTGGGAAAATCAACACTTTTAAATAAAATTACAAAAACAGAAAGTGAGGTTGGTGCTTATGAATACACAACACTCACTTGTATTCCTGGTGTGATTAATTATAAAGGAAGTGACATTCAACTTTTGGATCTTCCTGGTATCATTGAAGGGGCTTCTGAAGGTAAAGGTAGAGGTCGTCAAGTGATTGCAACTGCACGTACTGCAGATCTTGTCCTCATGATGTTAGATGCAAGTAAGGGGGAGGTGCACAAAAAACTACTACAAAATGAATTAGAAAGTGTTGGAATTCGTCTTAACAAGCAGAAGCCTGCCATCTACTACAAGCCCAAAGCAAGTGGAGGTCTACATTTTACTGCCACAGCCAAACAAACACACGGATTGAACGAAAAACTTGTTCGTGACATTCTTCATGGTTACCGCATTTTTAATGCTGAGGTTATTTTAAGATACGACGCCACCATTGATGACTTTATCGATGTGGTGGAGGGTAATCGCCAATACATTCCTTGTGTTTACGTTTATAATAAAATTGACACTTGTAATATCGAGGATATTGACGCCTACGCAAGAAAGGCGCACAGTATTGTTGTGAGTTGTGAATGGGAATTGAACCTTGAATATTTAATTGATCAGATTTGGGAGAATTTGAGTCTTATTAGAGTTTACACCAAGAAGCGTGCTAATCCTCCCGACTTCCAAGAACCTTGTATTTTGAGGAGCGGAAGTAGCATTGAGGACATTTGTGACTACATTCACAGAGACCTTAAAAAGTCATTCAAGTATGCTCTAGTGTGGGGAAGGAGTGCTAAACACACGCCGCAGAGATGTGGTCTTGCACATAGACTTGCCGATGAGGATGTTGTACAAATCATAACAGCAGGTTAATAAAACATTTTTGTAATAGTTTTTTTGTTGACCAACCCAACCGATTTATAAATAATGCAATCAGCAAAAGACCTAGTCGCTAACAACGAAAATTTTAGTGGCGCCTTAGCTTTCGACGAAAACCTTAATTTATTAGACTCCACCTATGGATCAGTATCACAAGAAGATTTACAGTATGACATCCACTCACACATTTTTTCATCCCTGTAGAAAATTCATAAAGATATTTCAAAATGATGACGACGCATTTTCAAGCGGTTTTGTATTGAATGGCAACTCGTACGAATTACATCGCATCTATTCAAACCAAACACCCGCCCTAGCATACGGCAGGAAGGTACCAGAAGCTTTGAACGATGGAATACTTTACGGAGAGGGAATAGGTCTAGCACGAAACCAAAACAACAGATATGCTGTCATCACTTTCGACTACCCCTGCACCACAACAAGAGCCATTCCCGTTTTAATCAATTATGTTGAGAAACTTTGATTAACACTCCATTGTACATGATAAACAGTTATTTAATAAAGAAAAAACAACTCATCCGTATAGAACAGATTTTTCATATCCATCTTGATAATCCTTTCTGTGAATGTTTCTTGGTAAAATTGGAATTCTTGACCGTTCCCGACTTGAAGGCTTTGGCTCTATATATTCTTCTACGTCTTCGCTAATCGTGCTTCTAACACTTGGTAAAGCAGAACGATCAATAATGTCTTGTTGCATTTCGGAGATTTGTTTCAAAAGTTCGGAAACATCAGGTAGATTTTGTTCCTTTTTCTTCTTTTTTGTTCGGCTCATTACATCTGCAACGCTATGATCCAAACGATCATTTGTTTTTACATTGTATGCAGTTGGTTGAGCCATAACAAGTAGATGATTTAGTAGCCGAAGCACAGCAAAATTACACCGCAGACAAGAGATTTCGAAATAACTAGTTTCAATTTGTTGTGATTTTTGTACATATTCTTGAAAGGAGGTAATGTCCTCAGCTTGAACCCTTCTTGATAAATCGCATTTATTCCCCACCAAAATAACAGGTATGTGATGTTCGGCAATAAGGCTTCTTATGGACGGCTGCTGTATCATATTTTGGGTGGCTATAAATGTGGCCTCTGAGGTAAGGTCGAACACAAAAATAAATAAATTAGCCCCACAAGAAGTTTGTTCCATCAATCTCAAATGTATAGGTCTTGAGGATGTCTCATAAAAATGAACGGTATAATAACATAAATTTGTAGCTTTTTCTAGTGGTTCGTCTTGTTCAAGCTGTGGGAACTCGACCGAGCTTATCGTACAGGCCGATGTTGTGACTGTTTTGTTGTATTGTCTAGCTGGTCTACTATCAATCTTCATCATGATATCATCCCTAGATAACACAAACGAACCGCTATTCCTAATCGCCGTTCCAACATTATTAACATGAATCACCGGTAACATTTCTTGTAAAATTCCAATCAACATTGACTTTCCAACATGTTCCTCTCCAAACACGCTCACTTTGAAACTATTATTCTTTCCATCTTCATGTCTGTTGTTGTTCATAATAAAAAAAATAAGCGCCAAATTCATTGTAATCGCATTTTTATTTCAAAAAAATTTTTCATTCATCCTCATCAGAAACTTTCTGCCTCTTACGATCTTGCGTATAATCAGCAGATTTTATTTTGGACTCGCGCTCCTTCTCCTCCATTTCTTGTATCCTCGCGCGCTTCTTTTGTTGCTTCTCCCTTTGTTTCTCTCCTCTCTTCTCTACCCTCTCTTCTGCCTTCTTTTCCTTCTTTTCCTTCTTCTTCTCCGCCTTTGCTTGATCGAATTCCTTCAACATTCCTTCCAACCCACTATGTACCATCAACTCCTTCAAGCTCCTCTTGTACTCTTTAAAGTGGAAATTCGTCACTGAGATTTCGAAAAAGAGCGGTAATCTCCTTTGTTCGACGTAGTAGTAATTTGCCTTGTCTTGGCTCAATTTTGAATCGTTCTTGACCATATCTCTAAAGTTTCTCGATCCCAATCCAAACAGAGAGTTAATGTTCTTGATGGCATCACTCTTCTTGTTTTTATTCTTGTTTGCTACATTATGTTGGTACGTATGAATGCGATCTTTGAATTTACCCAAGCAAGCTTCGGCTATGTATTCGTTAACCTCGAAAGGCGTTTTGTAGTTTTGATCGAGGATGGCAGATCTGATCACTTCCAACATCATCATGAATCGTAAAAAGTCAATCTTGTTTTTGGTGTCTTTTTGTAGCAGGCGGACTAGCGTCGGAACCACGAATGGGAAGAACGCTCTGCACCTGACGATACTTGCGTAAACGACCGTTCCAAAATGATCAATGTTGGTCTTCATCACCTTCTTCAACAATGAATGGGGTTCTTGCTCATCAGATTCAGAATCAGATTCCGATTCAGAATCAGAATCTGCAATTCCGCGTAAGCGTAATGGCGTTTCGAATTTCCAATATTTAACTTCCTTTTCCAATTCTTTTGCGGTGGTCGGTAAGCGTGGTTCGATGATCAAGATCAAACGAGTTAACAACTCCACGCAGGTGCCCAAATTAAATTTATGTTTGATTTTCTCGGACCCAAATTTCTTGTACAACTTTATGGTATAAATTTTATCGATCTTATGAACGCACTTCCTGAGCATGTCCTTCAAAATTGATTTCGAAATTTGATCCATTTTGGATTTGAGATCCTCCATTAATTCATGACGTAATTTATGAATCATGGTGGCGATACCAAACACTCTGAAAAACGTTCTATCCTCTTTGAGTGGCTTTTTGATCATGAAGGAAATGCATCGGAAATAGAGCATCAGGATGATTTCGGTCTTGTTGTGACGGAATGGTAATCCTTCGAGTACGGTCATGATGGACATGCAATAATCGGCCTGACGTTGTTTTTTTAAGGAGGCTTCTTTTTTCATTTGTTTGCGTAGCGAAAAGAGTTGACCTAATTTCTGATCGAATCCCATTTGTTCCATTTCGTCGTCATTTAAATCACGTGCTAAATCTACTTCTTCATTGTCGGAATCAGAATCATTGTCGGAATCAGAATCTTCAGAATCGGAAAGTTTCGTTTTCTTCTTCTTGTCGTTGGATTTCTTCTTCTCGTCTTCAGATTCGGAATCGGAATCAATCTTTTTCTTGCTCTTTTTAATCTTCTTGACGCTTTCTTTTTTGTCGTCTTCAGATTCGGAATCGGAATCAATCTTTTTATTCTTCTTCTTGCTCTTTTTGACCTTCTTATCATCTTGAGATTCGGAATCGGAATCATGATCAATCTTTTTCTTGCTCTTTTTGATCTTCTTAGCGCTTTCCTTCTTCTCGTCTTCAGATTCGGAATCAGAATCAGAATCAGAATCAATCTTTTCATTCTTCTTCTTGCTCTTTTTGATCTTCTTGACGCTTTCCTTCTTCTCATCTTCAGAATCAGAATCAGAATCACGATCCATCTTGTCATTTTTCTTCTTGCTCTTTTTTACCTTCTTATCATCTTCATCTTCATCTTCAGATACATCATCATCTTCATCTTGATCCATCTCATCAATTGATTCGCCATCACTACCTTCCTCTTCTTCTTCATCAGTTTCTCCATTTTTAAGCAAGATTGCAAAGATGGTTTTAAAGCATTCCTTGGTCATGAGAGAACTGAATGTAGCTAATGCAATTCTACAAGGGAACGTCAAGTACTTGATGGTCAGTAACATGTCCAACATTCCCTGGATTAGAGCTTCTATGGGAAGCTTCGATTCATCTTCATCGCCTCCTTTTCCGATCACTTTCTTATAAAATTCATCAATTAGTTCGAATCCATTTTCAAGCACTTGGCTTGTGTTTTCGTCTTGTATCAATATCATGTGATTGATTAAAATACGTAGGGATGTCATTTGAATGGGCGTGATTTTGGAAGATTCGCCATTGGTCATCTTTTCGAATTTGAACATTTTTTTTCGAAGTTTTGATTGGTGATCGTCGAATGGGCTTGCTCTCGATTCGCCCTTCAGTGATTTTTCGTAAAGAATTAATTCCGAGCTCCATGCAATTTTCGTGGATGGCTTCTTGTCGGCAGCTTGCTTCTTTTTGTTTTGTGGATTAACCAAATTACTCTTATCTTGATCTTCAATTGTAGAATCGCTCGAAATCGGCATCGAAGGTTCTTGAACAGTGGCGCTAAAGTTGGTCGATTTCAATTTTCCCAATTCATGATTGAACTCTTGGATGGATAAATTATCCAAAAATTCATGTAATTTGGTGACAATTTTGTTTCGATCATTTTCGGAAATATCGGAATTATAATATCCGTGTTTATGGAATGCCTTTAGTAATTTCAAAATGTCATTAGGATCGGCATGAAACAAATCGTATTGTCTACAATCGGTCGATATGTTATCCAACACCATCTTCAATAAATCCACGGATCGATGACGTTTGATGTGATTGCATGCATAATTGAATAATTCAAATGACGAAGATGCGGATCCGGACAATACTTTTTTCTAAAAAGATTTTGAAATGCAAAGTGTCGCAATTCATTTCAAGCACGTTGACCACCCAGTCACATGCTGCTTTCGAGTTGATTTTGAGATATCTAGCGAATCCTTCCTTGAACGAATTGGTGTATTTGTCTCTTCTCGAATCCTTTTCTTTGGTAGCGCTCAATACGTCCTTGACGAAATCTCTCATTAGATTTTTGTTGAGGAACGGTAATTCTTCGTACGAGTATTTTAGAATGTATTTGTCGTAAAACATGAAGAGATTTTGTTGACATTGGAATGTGGAATGTTGACCTAATGTTTGATTGGTAATGTCGTCGATGACTGCTGTTCTCTTGCTTGGTTCGTAATCCTTCATGCCGTCCAATAATGCATCCGCGTATTCTTCTGGTTCGTTTATTTTTAGATCCTCCGCGACTGATTTGATGTATTGTTTTGATTTGACTAGATCCAGATCCTTGACACCGGCGGGCATTGATTCTGGGAATGTTCTGGTTAGATAACTCGAGAGCGCGAAATCATGGGGAGAACCGTAATCGAACACTTTTTTTTGTAAAAATTTGGACACGAATGGATCGGATTTGACGCAATGTGTACTTGTGAATTCGACTCCGGCATCGATGACTGATCTCTTGATGACATTGATGAGAATGTGAACGGCTGCTCCTTTTAGTAGTATTTTGTTCATGTTGCATGTGATGGAACGTAACAAATCTCTACCGGCATCTGAATCCAATTTGTAGTAACCAGATGTCAAGAATACAGAATCAAAGTACATTGTGGAAAGGATTCTTCTGGCGCGAAGTACTTCTGGTAATTTCTCATTTTCATCGCCGAGTAATTCGTCCAACATTGACCTTAGGTAGTGGTAGTCGAAAACGTGTGGTGACACTTTTAAAAGCTGTGATAGTACGATGGACGCGTACACTCTGTTGATGGTCTTAAACCTCCATAACAATTCACGGAACAATATGGGACCCTCAAAGGATTCCGATAAGGGTGTATGTGCCAATTTTTGTTGAAATTGTTGTGTGAAGGAATTAAATTCATTTAAAAACACTTTTGGTGATTGTTTTTTGAAAAGTTTTTGAAGGGATAACGACATTTCTGATACATTTAATGGGATGAAGTTCATGATAGGAACGTACCTATTAAAAGTCCGGTCTTTCTGCCATGGTATTGCTCGTAGACTCCATCCATGTTTCGAAGGTCCTTGTTCCTTTTAGTGAAATTTCTAAACTCCTCCTGTAGCTGTTCTAATGTTCTCTCACCATCTTCCGACATCTTCGGCATCTTGGGTGTGTGTGTGAAAATTACAAGTTGAAGTACTTGAAGTTGACCTTGTTAAAAAACAATAAATTGTAATCATCATAAGGTTACACAAAAAACAGGACAATATCCTTCAACTCAAGATCAAGAAAGTATTTTTATTTTGATAACACTGCCGTTTTATATCCACAAGCGAAGCAACATCTTCTATTTTGTTCCGGAATGTAAATCAATAAACTACTCGAGCAAGATTTGCACAAGTGCTCCTCCATATACTTTTTATTACAAAATCTCTTTGAGTTAGGTGGACATTCACATTCGAAAAAGAAACATTCGTTCAACTGAAACTTTCGCCTTTCGCTAGTCGTGTCAGGATTCATATAACAAAAAGCCACCTCCTCGCCAGCAGAAATGTCATGAACAGCGTATAAATACATTTTATTATCTCTTTCAATTAATTCACAATTGGGGAAGCACGAATGATTAACATAAGAAATAGGAGGAAAAATGCCAAACGCACCACACGACAACACTTTAGTAGGATTTCCGGGTACGCGCGAAGTACTCAAAGTTTCTCTTTGTTCAAGTCCAGGACTATATGATCCATTTTGTGATATAGCATTACTTCTTTGTTTGCCGACAAGTTCATATAACATCAACTCATCAACTCCATCCAGCAATACTTTATTTGTAATGTTTGCGCGAACGTTTAGTATCATTTCCGCTGACATTTTTGCAATCATCATATCTTCTTCTGATGAGGCCATCATAAACTTTCTATGAAGTGTTAGAATTGAGAATTAAATGTAACTCACCTGTGTGAAATGTGTCTCCACAGATCCTCAAAACAATATTCATTTTTATTTTGATTTGGAATTTTTGTTTCAAAGTACCGCTGACATAATGTTTTGATCAAATAGCGAACAACGCTGTAATAGTCTTTTGTTACATGGTCCACTCCTCTATTTTTCTTCCATTTTCCATCTCCCTTCTCTTGTCTCTCCAACTTGTAGTGTTCGCCAAGACGCTTGAGAGAATCGCATTCTAGCGATAATGTATGAAAGAGTTTAGACTGATCATAGCAGTCTGTAGAGCAGAAACAAACTTGTTCACATTCAGAACACGCAAGAACAGATTTTTTTCTCGCTGCTGTTTCATTTAAAGGTTTAGTGCAATTATAACATTGTTTGTCAAAATGGGAGTGGTGGACGATTTGAACATAGGGTGTGGACGAAAGAACTAGTTCACCGGGCGAAATGTGTTTTTTCGCGATAAGTGATCTTCCTTTCGATTCTTGAAAAACCATTTCAACAGGGCTATTTGCGTAGTATTTTGAATTATAATAGTCCACATCTTTCATGTGAAATTCTGCTTCCTTTTCTATTTCCTTTGATCTTCTGTTATATCCCACATCTAGTTGCCTCAAATTTAAATTTGCGTATCCTCTGATCGTGCAAGGAGCGTTAGGTATGCATCTTTTCAAGGACTTCATCAATCTCATTGTAATATTCATTAATCTTTCATCAGAATTTGCACAATATCTTCATTCAGATCTTTCAATACATTGTTAGTGATCGATGTGAAGCATTAGAAGCATTTCGATATTGAGCATGAACTTCCGTCGTTTTCTATTGAGAAGGTTGTTGATTGGCTGGCAGATTTTTTTGTAAAGCTACGGGGAAAATTATCATTGGCGAAACATTTGTCTTTTGCCGAAAAACAACGAAAAATACTCAACACACATGAAGAGGTCATAGGGTGCGAGCTGCCACAGGGGTACGGAGAGCCTTATACATTAGTTAATACATAAACATTATACAATGGACAACACTTAGAACTCTTTACTTTAGCTGTTCTTTATTTATTACATCTACAGACATCCTACTTCACAAATATCTACCTAGGTTGCTCTACTAGCTGAACGATGTCATTGCTGTTAGCAGTCTACTTTGACATTGTACATTTCACATTTAGGATGTACTTTCATCGCATTCTTTGTATGCTTTCATCAAGCGGGTTAACGCACCAACATTAAAAACATTAAACATTCTTGTATTGTAGAGGGGTCCTGAACGACCTCCAACAGCCTTCTATTTAGATTCTTAAAATAGATTATCAGTTGGCTTCAACCGTAGAGAAATCAGATTCTTTTTTAGACACTGTCCTTTTATGGCTATATTTGCCTTGAACCGTTGAAGTTCGAATTGGAACCATTGGTTGAAGTTCTTGATTGGTTAGTATCGGAGGGCGCCACATTACCTAATTTTTGCCTCTTCGAATATCATAAAAAATTGTTCATCCCTGCCAACCGCAGAGCATACAGATTATTGAAACTTGTCCCAGTTCGTAACTCAACAAACTTATAACAGAACCTAACCACCTGGAGGTTACAATCCCTGAATTTAAACCACTCCCACCTTCCTATAATTTCTTTCCACATGGTAATAGCAGATACTGAACGAATAGAACAACAGAGCTCGTCTCGAACAGAGTCACCAGTCGAATCCAGCCATGGAACGGCTGACGAAAGTAGTGAATATTGTGACAGTGATTCGAGTATAACGAGCCAACGCTCACGCAAAAAGAACAAGAAGACATCAAGTCAAACAAAAAAGAAGGCAAAGTCTCAATCAAGTACGACTAAGAAGTCGAACACAAGAAAAAGAAAACAGTCCGAATTGACGGGTAGTGACGGCCTGGCACATGTTAAGGGTGCATGGAGTGACGAAGAGGACCAAAAGTTAAAGGACTTGGTCAAGAAGTACGGCCCAAAGAGATGGTCCGTCATTGCAGAAAAATTACCAGGACGTATTGGTAAGCAATGTCGTGAGAGATGGTACAATCACCTGGACCCAAGCGTCAAGAAGGATTGGTGGACGGCCGAAGAAGACCGCATCATTATCGACTTTCATGAAAGGAACGGAAACCAATGGGCCCAAATTGCAAAGCTGCTGCCAGGACGCCCAGCCAACGCCATCAAGAACCACTGGAACTCCACATTAAGAAGAGCAGTCGACAAGGGCGGAAAAATCAAGAAGGACGTAAAGAAGACTAAAGTATCCATCCAACCCACAAAGAAGAGGAAGATTGAAAAATCAATCAGCGACGAAGAATACGAAGACAAGGTCGAAGAAGAAGAGGAGGAAGAAGATTATGCCACGCCGCTCATCGTAGAGCCACAATCCGCCTTGGATGACACCATCACTCAAGAACAGGTCAATCATCATCATCAACCATCTCCAAAGTCATCTCCGTTACCCGCCTACATTACACGCAACAGCAACAAGAGAAAAAGATACGAGAGCGAAGATCAAATGATGAGCGAAGACGACAGCGACACGTGTTCCGAGAGCGACAGCGAACATGAAGAAGTCGAAAGCGATGATGAATTTGTAAATAGTCCACTACCAGTCACAACAACAAACAGAGTGGTGCCTCGCAACCAAGCCATTGAGGAGGATCAAGACGAACTCATGATGGACACCGTATCAGCCGCCACCAACAATGCAGCAGCCATCGTGTCGGGCGACTCCTACTACATTATATCTCCATCCAAGGAATGCATCTTCTCCGCACCAACCGTCGTGGACCCTCCCATGACGAGCGCTCAGCTTCAAAAGTTGCGCCAGGAATGTCTCGAAGAAGTGTACAAGCATGATGACATTGAGACCTTGAGAAGAATTGTATTGATCCGCCAGTATGACCCAGAGTACAAGAGAGCTGTTGAAAAGCAAGATAGTAATGATTTTTTCGAACAAACTCTTTTGTCTTATTGGTCCCACTCATGTTGAGTCCACCGCTGTGGTCGGCCTCTTTGTACTTTATACGTGTAAAATGTTTTCCTTTTTGATGTCGACGTAAAAATGTACATGACCCCGCGTCGTCACTTTTGTCGGGATGCCTGATAAGCTTCCTGGCTTGTATGATATCAAGAATGTCCTTCATGAACGAGAGAATGTCGGTAATTCGCGAAGAAGAGTCGACGAGCACCATAGTCGACGGCAGGTTCCAAGAATGTAAATAAAATGTGTATAGTATTCTCTATTTCTTTTAACCTTGGTGTTGTTTGCTTTGTGTGAATCTATTTTTGTAATTTTAGAACGAATTTTAGTAAAAGTAAAAATAAGACAGAGAGATCTACAGGGAATATTGCATGACATGAAATGGATTTTTATTAGATAACATGAATAATAAGAACAAAAAGATTCATATCAAGCAAAATTTATTCAAAAATGATTAGTTAACGTAGACTCCCAAATTCAAACCAGTGTTCACGACTGCACATGCACTCAAGGAGCTTAGGCTGAGGTTGCTATTTCTGACTTGTCCGTTGCATAGGAGGCCACCTGATGTTCCCACACAGCAGTTGTTATTTCCGTTCAAAAGTAACAATGAGCTACCAGATACTGCAGCGCGAATTCCGAGACCAAGGTTCAATCCCAAGTTGATGTTCAATAATCCCAACAAGTTTAAGCTAATGTTGATGGGAGCGACACTGACTGCAACAAAAGTGTTCAAGTTGATTTGTGATACAGTAACTCCTAAAAGGTTGGAGCCAACAGCGGTAATGATTTGATTGTTACATACATCAGCTGCTAATTGGATGTCACCAGATACACCCAAGTTGATGGAAGAGGACACTGCCAAAGATAAGTTGTTGACTACATATCTAGTCAAAACACCTGCAGTAGAAGTTACGTAGATGAAGCCATTTCTTGCCAATAGCACTGTTCCACTGATAGTTCCTGTCAAGACGTTTACAGTTGCGGACACTGATACATCTGTAAATGCTCTAATATTGAATGTACCAATTCTTACACTTGCTCCTGCGGTAACAACTACAGCTGTCTCGTCATCCAATAATCCCAAAAGTCTTGTTGGTGAAGGTGTGCAGATCACAATTTGTGAAGCTGAAAAATCGTTCAAACTCAATCTGTTGTAACAGAGTCCAGATGCAGTAATCACAAAATCTTCTCTAACACCAGCTACGATTTGTGCAACTGCTGTTGTGGCAATATTGACTACTACTCCGGTTGCTAGATTCACTGTTGCGATAACATTTGCACCTGCTAGGATACCGGTAACGACTGCGACATTAGCAACTGCGGTGATGGATGCAGAAGTTGGGACGCATGGAAGGTTGATGGTTGAGACCACACTACCTGCTGCGTTGATGCAAGTTGCGACTTGGCTAGTGGTGTCAAACTTGTAGAATAGACCAGCACCATTACCAACCACAAATGTGGAGTCGGTACAATAGACTGTGGCAATAAGTAAGAACAAGGCAACGACGCTTTTGAATGTGTTCATTTTGTTTTTTGTATATTAATTTGCTATCTGATGTTACCAATTTATCATGCCGAATGTATCTATTCGTATCAAAGTAACCTTTTGGTTATTACTAAATCTGTAATACCCCAGACTGTGTTTATGTTCGCTGATATCAAAATCGAATAGTTTCGCTCGTAATAATTATAATCAGAAGAGGACAAAATTCATAAAACAATAAAATATTTATTCATCATCGCTCGACAAATCACTATCAGAGTCTTCGACCCTACTCTTCTTCTTGCTCGATCCGCCCTTCATGTTCTCCAACTTTTCGATGAAACGATCATAAGTCAACACGGAAGTACCACCACACAACACATCCATCTTGTACTCTTTATCCAATTCATAAGCAGTGCGCATCTCCGGATGAGTCACTCCACCAATCACAAACAAAATCAATTTCGTCTTTTGACGATCTTTAACTTCCTTACTAGAGGATCCAGACTCTGATTTGCTCGATCCGATTCGATCCCAACTTGGTCCGCCCTTGCTACTCTTTCCGCTACCAGAGTCTTCGGATGCCTTACCAGCGCTACTGCTGCCCTTTGCTTTGCTCAATTTAAAAGAGCTGCTCGGGGGATTAACGTAAGGATACTCGGAAGATGATAGCTTATCCTCCAGGGCATCCTCCGCCAATTGTTTGAGGCGAGGAATGTAACGGGATAGGATGAATGCGTCGACATCTGATTTCTTTTTTTTATCACCTCCGAGCAAACTCGATATTTTACCAGCGATGCTGGTGCTCTTGTTGAGTTGGACTCCGAGATTGGCCAAATTCTCGATGGTGTCCGTGTACTTTTGTAAACCTGCTTTGGTGATTAGATTTGCTCTCTTCTCGTCGCTCAAACCGCCTTGGGTGATGAGGTAAATGATGACCAATCTCAATTTGTTTTCCTGCGAAATGTCGTCCTTGCGTAATAGACTGGAGATGGTGGTCATGACGTTTTGTAATTTTTTTCCATCTTGATCCTGACCGACTGCCATGTTTTGTTCCTCCAATCCAACGTCCGATAAATGTTGAGATCTGAACTGGTTCAATAATTCCTTGGTGATGTTGATGTGTAATGTGTACTGATCGATCTTTTCTCTGTACTGTGGCAACTTGCGCATCATGTTCTGCAGGTTGGATCCTTCCTTGAGCTTATCGCGATCCTTGCTGTTGATGTCCTTGTGTTCTTCCATGAATGCATCAAAGTCCTTTTTGATGATGGTTCCGAGATCTCCGTAATGGGTGTGGCGGTGGGTCTGCCAGATGGGATCGTATTCGTCCAAAATGACCTTCTTTTCCTTTTTCGTCTTTTTTTCCTTGTCTTCGACCATTGTGCTGTAGATGCAATCCTCATCAATTTTTAGCAAGTCGAAGGCCATGGCTTGGTAATAAAAGTCGTGGAGGACTGGTACTAATGGATCTTCTCCTCTGTCGACGATCAGCATGACGGAGTTTTGTTTGAGGTCCTCTCCGTCCTTTTCCAACTTGTCGCTCAGTAGGGATGCGACCGTTGATGAGAGGTTGCTTGATGCGTTGTGACGAATGTAGGGTTGCTCTCCGTAGGTCATGCAGAAGGTGAACAGCTTGTGTGCGACATTTTCAGCAAACCTCTTTCTCTCGTCGTTGGTGGAGGCGAAACCTAAGCGGAGGTCATTTGCAATGTTTAGATTGAACACCTTTTGTTCGATGGCGAGGAAGTCAACATTGACCTCTACTAGAGTCTTTACTCTTGTTCCTGCTTTGCTGGCACCAATCATCTTCATGATTTTGGAGGATACGCGCGAACTAAAGAATAAATGTGCAGAGTGGTACTTTGGTTTCGCGGGATCTTCAAAATCTTTGATGAATAATTGTACAGAGGCCTCTTCGGGGGCAATAAAGTATACACCGCTCATTTGCGGGAAAGGTTGCCTTCCTTTTTCTAAGAATTCGAGAACTGTAGAAGAGATGAGTAAACATTAAATCACGTGGTACGTACGAGTAATGTTCTTTTGAACAAGATCTCTGACTCTACAAGCAGCGGAAATGATGCTTGTAGTGTGGCTGTCGAGGATTAACAACTTCCACATTTTGTCGTCGTCGCCAGGAAGTTGCTCAAACATGTCTAGTAGTCTGACCTTCACTACCTCTCTAATATTATCAGTTGGAACTTCTTTACGCTCCTTCTTTGATCTCTTCTTTTCTTCTTTTGGTTCTTTCGAGCGAGATTTCTTTTCTTCACGGTCTCTTGAAGACTTTTTCTCTTCACGAGGGCTTTCAGCCCCAGTCTTGCTGGATTTCTTACGTTCCCTTCGCTCCTCTCTATCTTTGCGATCCTCTCTGTCGGCTCTAGATGATGACATCCAACGTTCTATATTTTTACAAAAATTGGATTTAAAAATATTACTGCATACCTTTATGGAACTAATAATGAACATGACGTACTTTTGGAACTGGAAATAGAAGACACATAATGTTATATAATACAATTTAATAATTATACAGGAGATTTCAAAGAAAGATCGCTCGGACTTAGGGCCAACGTAGAAGTAGGACTCATCGTGGAAAGGCTTTTGGGTGATTGTAGTTTTTGTTCCTCTAGTAATTCCATCTTTTTGGCCCACCGCGCAGTTGAAATTGTACCCGCCAACGGTATAATAATGTAATAAATGGTTATTGTGAGTGAGATGGCAAGATCAGTAAAAAGAGAAAGTTCTCTTAGTAACCTATCAACGCCAGTCCAGTTTTGTATTACCGACACCATTTCAACAGTTCTTAATGCAATTCCCAATAAAACTAACCCAGTTGTTAGAATCTGAACATTTAAAATCCTTCTCTTTAACATTCTGTTTATCGTAACGCTCCGTATTTTTATCACAGCAACATCTGAATGTTTAATTAATCTTCCACAACCGAGGACTTACTGTATGTTATAGCAAATATTATGTGATATACAATGTAGAGGCCAA
Organism: Acrasis kona; assembly: GCA_026419775.2. Classification (NCBI taxonomy): domain Eukaryota; phylum Heterolobosea; class Eutetramitea; order Acrasida; family Acrasidae; genus Acrasis; species Acrasis kona. The sequence continues at coordinate 33,139 of JAOPGA020001054.1, forward strand.
TTGTTACAACTGGGGTTGTACAGATTAGTTTTTCTGAGGAGAACATTGTAAAAATCGACTCCGGTATATACGTTGATACAACAGCAACCACAGATACATCAATTATCATAACCACTAAATGCACTATCAAAACCAAGAGCACTACTAGCAGAGTTTTAAGGATAATCATAACATTTGACCCCCACTTTGGAAACCTAAAACGTTCACGAAGGGGGGTACCAGGTATCAAGTAGGCAGACCGCGGATCACTATCTATTTTTCTATATTTTTTAGTAATAAAGTTGTTGTTTACTCACACTTGAGTTCTAAAAAATAGTACGAATATCACGCAGCACGTGACTGCAGGATGTGCAATCCCATAAACGGTCACAACATGTGTGCGACATAATATACTTAATGTTAACACGCTACTAGATGCTGGTTGTATTTGATACCACAAGTACTCCATCCCAGAAATAATCCCCACCTGCGAATTAGAACGACTCGCGTGCAAATAACTTACATCCCACACAATAACGAAACATAATATCGCGAGCCTCGTCGCCCACAGTGCATTAAATGTTTGTTTATGATATATAACCACAAGTACTCCAACAACCAGACATAACAGTATTTCTAAACCCGAGATGACTATCAATATAATATTAAGAATATTGTTGGCTGTGTTGAATGACGAGATGTCATACTGCGACAACATGCGGTGGGTGCGGGTTTCGGTTGTAATAGTGAAATCCGGACAACTCAACAATGGGAACGACTGAAAATATTATTGTGGCCGTTAGTGTTATAGTAATACCATTTGTTTTGTTGGGGTTATCTTTAGCACTTTTCAATGCCTTTACTGCAGCAGTGGATCAAAGAAGGTACCAGATATGTAAAATTATATCAGTGTTATCGCTGTGGTTGGGCATGATGACTTTATTTTTTGTCCCTCTAGATGTTATGAATGGCAATATTTCAGGGACCTTTACTTTTATTGGTTACTTTAAGGTATTCAAAGACGACGTATTTCGGATTCACAATGTAGGCAATGTTTCTTCTGGACACTTTTTTCTCTATGGTACTGGGCCCATTCTCTTTAGTATATTACCGATCAGCTAAGAAGGGATATCAGACTGAGCTGCCAAGGCTACCTAGAGAAAATTATAGACCAGATCCAGTGGATCTAAACGATGCAGCTGACATTGAATTAGACTTAGGGCTCCCAACTACATCCGAGATAGCTGCTAGCGTGGATCCTACGGGTATATCGTCAGCTAAAAATAAAATTACATCTTTAAAGGGAAATTTTACAAAAAGCAGCAGAGAAGCATATGACGGCTTTACATTGTTTGCAAAAGAAACAAAGCAAGAGATTATAGTTTCCTTTAGAGAATTTCTTTTATATATCAAAGCTACAAGCAAAAAGAAAATTATAATATGTTGTTTAAAGGGTCTTGTGGGCAGTATCCTAGGAATAATTACGTATGTTGTTGTGTATGGATTTACATATCCATGGATAGGGTATATAGATATACCTATATCGGTATCTTATAATCCAACACCTTCGCAGAGTATGGACGCAGCCATAGCGTCTTGTCCAACAGTATGATCCGATGTTTCATTCATGTTAGTTAACAAATAAAGTGCACAACAGTATCTAATAGTATGAGTTTCAGAGAGGATCCGCTATTATATGTTGGACTCGTCTTGGCTTTGATTAGTGGAGCTGTTTTTGTGACTTTTGGTGCCCTAGGTATTACTGTTCTTCCAACCAGCACAATGCAGGCTGTCGTAAAATTCTTTTCTAGAAAAAAGTACAACAAAGACGAGTAAGTGTGGTTGTAGTTGATAAAGTCTTATTGATTAGAATCATCTCAGTTAGAGATGGAATCAAGACTAAGAGCAGAAACTACTTGGAGTTGTTGAGCTCCATGAGACAAGAATCAATGCAAGGTCCATTAAGCTCTGACAAGAAGAAGCAGATCAAAACCATAGCAAGAGTAACATCTTTTTGAACTTGTTCTAATTTTAATAGAGGTTGGGATTTGAAGAAGAACATTGGTCAGAGTTATCGGAAGCAGCAAAAAATATTGGAAGTCCTTTGTTTTTTGTTCTCTTGTTCTTTTCAAGTCTACTTTCAATGTTTTGTAGTTTGTTCTGGATTGTTAACATAATCTTGTTCCAACTGAATAATGGAAGACCACCAGTAGGTGGTATGAACGCTGCAATGTATATTGTAGATAGAGAAGTTACATACAACTTTCCTTTTCTAGGAGCTTTGTATTACAGTTTTGTATCATCAATGTTACTTCTATGTCCAGTTTCTGGCGTTCTGTTAGTTGCGTCAATGATTCCATATTCAGGGATCACTGGTGTATCGTAAGTATATATTTAATTGATCATTAATCAAGTTATAGGGTGGCAGGAACAAAGCAAGACACTATGGCTATATTGTCCTCGGTATATCTATCTTGTTCTGTAATTGTTTCGCAGTTTTGTATAACTTCCTTCCCAACTTGGGCTAGCAGTAGCGACAGCTACATGATCTTTAAAATATCATGGGAATATACAAGCTACATTGGTTATATATTTAAATACTATATCATCGCCTTCTTTGCATTCATTTTTCTACTATTCTGGATAAATATTATCGCGTATAGAAAGAGGAGAGCCGAATGAAAATTGTAAAGCTTGAGAAAAATAAACAAAATAAGTTTGAGTAATTATTGTTTTATTTAAAGTGTGGGTTGTAGCAACTTCTCCTTTGACTCTACCAAAATTTGATCGTGGAAGATCTCTCTTACGATTGGCTTCTCGATGATCTTTCTAACAATTGGGTGTTCGTGAATCTCGACGATCTTCTTCTCGTGTACCTCAGTCACGATGGCTTGTTGATGACGCTCAATCACTGGTTGGATGATAACTTCGCGAATTTCTTCGGCGTCTTGAACAACGGTTGATGAAACATCCTTCTTGATGGCAACTGCTACGTCCTTTGACAAGAGTCCCTTGTGTGCCAACTCGTATCTGGCTCTCTCCTCCTCTGTCATGCGTACGTGAGCGTTATCGATCTTCTCGAATTGAGTGCCCTCTACGACGGTCATCATCTCGCTCTTTTCTCTGATGTGCTTCATCTGGGCCATCTTTTCAACCTCAATGATGGGTTGTTCGTGGATCTCTTGGATGACGTTAACGTGGTGAATTTCGCGGTTCTCCTTGTTAATGACTTGTTCTAAAACAGCCTTGTCTGTGATGTTAGTGACGATAGCTTCCTTTTCGATGACTGTGGTCTTTTCGACGACTGGGACTACGGCCTCGGTGGTGATGACCTTGGTGGCTACTGGAATTTCGGTGACGTGAGTGTCCTTGTGTGATTTAGTTAAGAATCCCATTGTGTGTGATGTATTGTGTTTTTGTTGTTTTTGTGTTGGTATTGGTAATATTTGGACAACTTTTTATTGTCACTTCTAAAATTAGAATATATTTTTATCATAATCAAAATTAATCACTTCTCCGAAATAATATCTGAACTCCTAGGGATTCTAAGTCGCTTTGAAGTGTTAATTTATGTTAAAAATCTTCGCTTTATATTTTTATAGTTGATAAGAAGAGGAAAAAGTGCAAACAATCATCTTTCAACCTCTTCCTTGCAGATTTAGCACTCTAATTGCCCTCAAGCTAATCAGTCATTCAAAGGTATCCGACTATCAGAAAGGCGCTATAGGCATAAACAATCACTCAAATCCCGCGCTGCTTCAATTACCAATAAGCCTACGCGTTGTATCAAATGAACTTCAACCAAAATTAGACATGTGAGCTTTCTAATCCAGTTGATTGTAACTTAAGATGCTAAAAAATGTGGTCATAACAGATGATTGCTTCAGTTCATGTGTATGTCACGCACTTACAAGCGAAAAGGAAGAGATCATGGGCTTACTACTTGGAAATATTCAAACATGCGATGTGCAGGATGGGAGTCCAAATTTAATTGCGAACATTTTCGACGTGTGTGTTCTAACCCGTGTGGATAAAAGAAAAGACCGTGTCGAAATATCTCCAGACCAACTAGTTCACGCCACTAATACGGCAGAGGTAGTTACATCAACGCATCATAATACTTATTGATTAGAAAATCTCAGAGCAGAAGGGAGTCCCTATTAGAGTTATAGGGTGGTATCATTCCCATCCTCACTTTAGTCCATATCCCAGCCATGTGGACCTCCGCTGCCAAGGGAACTACCAACAGCTGGACCAAGGATTTGTTGGTCTCATTTTTAGTGTATTCAATACCGGCGAGTCTTACCAATCCAACATTCACATGCATGCCTTTCAGTCCAAACCTGCACCTGATGTTTCTAATAAACTTATCGACTCACCCGAAATTCTTGATGAAAGTAGTGATGAGGATATAGATTTGTATCAATCATTATCTCCTGTCAAAAGTTCACCTTTTATGAGCGTTGGAATACCCATCAGAGTTGTTTCATCATCTATATCCACGTGCTCCAATGACTCCTTGTGTTGTTCAATTTCTCTTCAAAAGATCTTATTGCAGGAGGAGCGGGACACATTTCAAGAAGCACAAAGTTATTTATCTAGCAACCAAGGACACACGGCGATGCTAAACAGAATTTGTAATTTAACACTTTATCAACGAAACTTGACAACGATTATTGAGTTTTGTTCTATACCTCTACTGCTGTCTATGAGAGAAGAGTATGAGACGAATATGTACACTTTGAGGGAGTTGGAAGATGAAGAGAAGAAGTTATTGACGCAACTTCAATAAATAGTTTTCTTAATTCTCATCTTGACACTTATTGTAAAGAAACTCAATCATAATGAGACTATCGAATGTCTTTGCGTTTTTGATAACACTTGCGATCATTGGATTAGCCGCACTTGGCGTAATCCAAGTCTATCACGAAAAGAAAATGGAGCAGAATCAGTGTTTGATGAGTTGGATGAATCCGAACTATATACCAGTAAAAGTTGAACCTCCTCACCCTACCCTTTCCTCGAAGTACAAATTGTACCTATATAGAGAGGGAAGATTTGCACGCCAAGAAATCGGCCGATTAACAGGTGTCCCTGTTTTGTTCGTTCACGGAAATGCAGGCAGTTACAAACAAGTGAGATCAATTGGGATTGCTACAGTTTTAGATAAAACACAAGTGCCCATGCTTGATTCGCACATCAAGGCTATTGTACGTTTTTTTTGTACTCAATCTCACAAAGTTTTAGGTACAAAGACAGGCAGGATTAAATCACAAAGTGGAGTTAGATGTTTTTGCTGTTGACTTTGAAGAAGAACTTTCAGCACTTCATGGACAATTGCTTTGGGATCAAGCAGATTTTGTAAACTATGCTATTCAAACAATCCGTAGCCACTATCAAGGAGACAAGCACAAGTCGGTCATTACTGTAGGCCACTCCATTGGAGGAATGGTACTTAGAGCAGCACCTCTTCTTCCTAGCTACCAACCACAAACCATAAACACTATCATAACAATGAGCACGCCACATGTTGACCATCCTTTCTTGTTTGATCGATCACTACATCAATTCTACTCTCATGTAAACAATGAGTGGAAGAAGCAAATACGTGATCCCCGTTCAGGTAACTTTTTAAACTTGACGTGATTTTTAATTCATTCCAACAGACATTCACGACACTGTTCTAATATCAATCTCTGGTGGTTTTAGAGACACTTTAGTTAGAAGCGACACTACTTTATTAGATGACGTCATACCTCCATCAAACGGTTTTTCAGTTTCAGCTTATTCCGTACCTTACGTAAGAACGTCAGCCGATCATCTCGTAAGTCCAGCCCATTCTTTAAGGCAATTAACTTTTAGAGCGTCATGTGGTGCAAACAACTAATTCAAGTTGTTGGCAACTACCTTGTAGACTTGGTCAACGACCCAAAGAATTCAAAACAAGGAAAGTATGACCTTGACCTACCTACTAGATTAGATATTGCAAAGAAAAACTTTTACTCAGTTTCAAGTTACGGACGTGTGATGAATATTAAACATTCCAAACCAGAAGAACAAGAATTCAAAATCAAACGGAAACCAGAGACATTAATGTTAGAAGGTGGAACTTTCAAGTTTGATGCAAACCACAAACCAAAATCAAATGTTTATCAGATCGATCTCAACTCATTGAGGAATCAAAACAGAAACAACATTGTCATCACAACAAACATGAACCAATACGAATACTTTGTCTTTGGAAGAAAGAACGGAAAAGTTGTGGACCTCGATTCTGAAATTGAAACTTTACCATACGTCAGAAAAACAGAAAGACACATGCAAGAAGAAAATGTTGATCCTTCCATTTCACACACGATCGTACAATTGGATTCTAGTCAACTTGAGGATTATGAACATTTGATACTTTACTTTGAAGAGGAGAGCTTAAAGTGGCACGACATTAGAATGATTGTGCATGCTTATAATTCTGATTCTTCAAAAGTTAATTTGAAAGATTTGAGTGTATCTAATTTGTTTGACTCTCTTGTAAAAGTAGAAAGAAATTTTATTGGTGTGCACAAACTTCATTTTTCGTCCTTGTCTAGACAATTTAATTACAAAATTAAACTTTCCGATCAAAATTCCGATCCGCCCCTTCTGTATCCCTCTGCTTATTATTACTTTGCCAATAAGAGAGAAGATGGTCACATTGTGTTTGAAGATCGTTATGTAGAGGATGCTCGTGAATTTACCATCAAGTTCTTTACTAGCACATCACTAGAGGTCAACGACTTTACTGTTTACATTTTCACGGATCCAAACTCCTCCTTCACGGTAGGTCTTTTCTCTCGTCAAAACTAACTTTCTTTAAGATCTCAGTTACATATGACTGGTTGAACATACTGGGTAGCGCCATACGCTTTAATGCTGGTCCTATCGCAGCTAGTGCTTTTGCGTTCCTATTCTTTGCTTTGGCATCTCAGGCTCGTAGCAGTAAGTCTCAATTTTTAAATCACCAAATAACAATCTCACAGATTGGTACCAAAGCATCAATCGATCTGCAGCACAGGTTCTGTATACACGTCTAATCTTCACAATCGTCACCATTACTATTGCTTTTGTTTTACATTATGACATCTTTTTAAATGTGTTGGGTGATGGCATTCCATTTGTTTCAATTGCCGATGATTATTTGGTTAATCTTGAAATGTCCACACAAAAGAAAGTCCAATCCTTTTTACGTCAAAATTCTACTCTCGTGCCTACATTCCCACTAGAGCAGACAAGAGAAAATTTGTATCCAAAAAGAGCATTACATCAAAATCATGTCTTGTATGTTGTGTTGAGTTTATTATTTGGTTACGCACTATTGCAAATTATTGTTAGTTTGTTGAGAGTTATTAATGCGTTATTGAACATTACTGTGATTAGGGTCATAAAGATTGTGAGTGGATTGTTTCCCACAACTCCTGGATGGCTTAATATTGGTTTCTGGGTGTTGATTGCGAATTCATTTGCAGTGTTTTCACATGGTAAAATTCACTCCGGAATCTTCTTGGTACTTTCCATTGTAATCATGTTGCTTGTTTCTTCTTACAAACTAAACACGACGCTTCCAACAACTAGAAATTTGAGATTGAGTTTATTAACTTTGTTCGTCATGTCTAGTTTGTTAACTGCACCATCAATTATTATTTTTGTTAAAGAGTTGTTGTTGCGAGTGGAACTCAACCAATCCAAAACAAATATTTTACAAAAAGTCTTCAATAGCTTACCTGATCATCAATTTGCAGATTCGTTCCAGTTGCTATTAGGACCATTGTTCTGGTTGCTCGTATCCTTATCAAACGAAGTTTTATTCCCCCAGGGACAAAGTAGCAGGTTCATTGCCCCTCTGTTAGAAATTGCAGGAATAGCGACGCTCGCCACCTGCAGATTTTTATCATACCGTCTAATGTACATAACCTTCTTTGTATCCATCATTTTATTCTTCAACATATGTAGAGGCATCATACTCAAACCATTCAACAAAACAAAAAATGAATAATAAATTTTTATTTTGTTCTCTTCTTCTTTTTGTTTTTTGGTTCGCTAGCAGCATCACTTGATTTTTCAAACAACGTAACATCTCCAGTAACATCCGTGACATCTTCCTTCCGCTTATCATCATCAGTACCACTCATCAACATATTAGCAGTCAAATCCTTCGTATCCATTGCAAACATAATATCAGGTTCCACAACCTGCATCACCAACCTTCTTCTATAATTCTTGCCTCTGTTTACAAAAATCTTGACGCCGACACGTTGGAATGTTTTTATTTTAATAGTATCTCTCAACACCATATACTCACCAGCATCATCATACTGACAAGACTCCTCCAATATTTTTACATTATGTTCGAAACCATACCGAGGAACAAACAAAATCAAACCATTCGACCTCACCCTCACCACGTACGCATCTTCGCACTCCACCAACCGATTCGCAAAGAACGTATTGGTGTACAGCTCCACGCTAGCTCTCTCCGAATACTGCGCCATTCTATTTCTCTTATTCAACCCATCCACGATCGTTCTCGCCAACTCTCTATCAGTCAATCTCTTGCTAAGCGGATACAAACCAAGACTACAAGCTAACAACCGATGCACGATCACGTCGGCGTATCTACGAATAGGACTCGTAAAGTGAGTATATAACGGAGCAGCTAATCCATAATGAACATAGGCATCTGGCTCGTGATCTCCACTTACCAAGTAGATGGCTTGCTCCATGCACCTGGTGACCAATATTCTCACCAACGTATCCACGTATTCATCGGCGCTATGATCGATTGCATTCAAGCTATCATTTAGAGCTTTGCTGCTAGTCGTATCCAGCTGTACATCTACAGTAGATAGCGTTTTCAACAATTGATCGAATTTTTCAGGCGCTGGTCTCGGATGACCTCTCAAACACGCCAGCGTCGGGAACTCATGCAGTATCTTCTTGGCAACGCTCACATTCGCCAACAACATGTACTCTTCGACCAACGAATTGGTCTCTCTCATTTGATACATTTCCACATCGGTGGGATTCATCGATTCTCGATCGATATCGAATTTGACCTGTGGACTAGCCAAGCTCAAACTACCCGCCTCTCTTCTTCTATTTTTGATTAATTTCGAAAATTTTAATAAATTTCTTAATGCTTGTGCTGGGAGATCGTCCCTGTTGGTGTCGTCGATAATGTTTTGAGCTTGTTCGTAAGTGAGACTGTGCCGAGAGCGAATCACTGATTTGCAGAATCTAACATCGATGATTTGAGCATCTTGATCGACTTCCCATATCACGCTGAATGCGTAGCGATCGACGTCGCTCACGAGAGAACATAAATTGTTGGTGAGTAATTTCGGTAACATTTCGATTCTACGGTCAACCAAGTAAACGGTCGTACCTCTTTTGGCGGCTTCGTCGTCCAATGGGGAACCTTCGTGCACGAAATGAGTAACGTCCGCAATGTGAACTCCGATCTGATAATTTCCATTTGGTAATGGTTTACAATGTAATGCATCATCAATGTCGGTACATCCTGGAGGATCGACGCTCATGACATATTCATCTCTGAGGTCGACTCTGTTGGGTGCGGGAACGGTTGCTTTCCAATCCTCTTGCGGCAAACAATTCAAAATGTTTTCGGAAAATGTGTAATGAGGAATGTCGTGTTCTAAAAGGATGACCCTTGATTCGACATCCGTATTGTAAATATCTCCAAGCGTGCTCATGTAATGTCCATCTGGGAACTTGCTGTCTGATTTCCATTCGTCGATGCTTACGGTGATCCTCTTGTTCATGAGTGACAGGCACTGACGGGTGCTGATTCTAATCTTTGGAATGGAACGATCTACTGGTGAAAATAAAACTCTCATGACGAGTCCATCCTTAGGGTCGTTGGTCGACTCGTCCAAACTTCCACAATACATTCTCCAATTCTTTTTGGTGATTCCGACGACGCGTCCTGTGGGAATTTTATCTCCTACTTCGTGATCGTCTTTTGATGAGGATGAAACTGATTGTTCTTGAGCGATGCGTGTACTTGGTGTGGTCCATTGATCTCTTGGTAAAAGTTCGACTGCTACAATGTCACCGTTGATGGCTCTGTTGATGTTTTCGAAACCCTTGATGAGGATCTTGTCGCCATGATCGGGCGTGATGGTTGCTTCGTTAATGTTGTTTCTGTTAACGATCAACTTTCCTGTAATGTATGTCTTGGATAACAATCCACGTCTAATTTCTGCTTCTGATTTGTGTTCTTGGAAAAGGACGCCCTTGGTCTTGCGTTGGCTCTTATTTACTTCTGCATCTTCTTCGAGTTCGTCGCTATTGTTTAGGAATTCTAATAATTGTGGATGTTGTTTCATGTCGTTGCGAACGTATTGTTGAATGGTCTTGACATTAATTTCTTCGAATTTTGCTTTTTCCATGTTGGCTCTGTCGTTGGTGAGTAAAAGTACTGGCTTGCTTTCGGAAAGTTTTCTCATGTACCATAATGCAGCGACTCTGATGGCACGGTCGTTGCGATCGTTGGGGGACTCGCTAGCTATTCTTTCTACATAGGTTTCTTTGTGATGTTCGTTGGAAAATACATAAAAGTGTTTATTCTGCATGCCGACAAGTGCCCTTAGACGATTATAAATGGATGCATTTTGATTCTTGACTTCATCGAGTACTGTTTGTAGGACTATAACATTGGTAATTACTGGATTCTCCATAACTGTAATTTGATGTAAAATTACATTTGTATCGGGGATTACATAGCATTCAGCTCCTGCTTGTAAAACTGTTCCAACACCAGTTCCTATATCGTCTCTCAAATAATGTTCCTTGACAACTTTAACGACATTGCCTTTCTTTGTTCGCTTCACGAAAGTCTTCGACTTTAACATTCACACAGACAATTTGTTGAAGTTCAATTACATGATTACAACAAACTTTGATGCAAACTAACAGTAATGGTAAAGTAATCAACGATGGACAATGGAGAATGCAAGCATTTATGATTATGATTCATTCACAAAAATCAATCATGCTCCGACTGAAAGACTTTCTTTCGAAGCCCCGTTTCACTTATATTGTTACAAAAAAAAATATCGGCACTAACAATGGGCACTAATTTATTACAGGGGCATTTACTTGAGCTTGTGCACTGACCACTTCTCGGAAGCTTTCCTTGTCCTTCTTTGATTTATTGATATATTTGCATTTCTTCTGTGTCACCTTAATTATTTAATTATTTATTTAATTATTTATTTAATTATTTATTTATAGTGGCTGTACAGTTTCATTTAATTATTATAAAAGAACATAACATGACTACTGAAGTGATGATGGGATTTGATTATAATTCTGATATTACAGAAGTGGATATGTCTGAGGACGATGAGTTTGATTTTGAGACGGATGTTGATGAGATGAGACCAATCGCAAAAAAATGAAGGGCAAGCAGAAGGGAACCATTGTCATGTCTGTGTCCCTAAACGCAAACACCCTAGTATTAATGAATATCATACTGATAAGTCAGACATTACCTCAACACTACATGTTGCCATTGTCGCTACCTCCGTTAGTAAGGAGTGCGATAATGACTCTAGTCGAAACGGACTACTTGGGCGCCGTTAAGACCCAAACATATACGCCTGTTACCACAACAGGTATAATTCAATACTAGTGCGAGGATTGAAGCATATGATGTATTGCATTGTGACAGTAGTAGTCCTTAGAATGCATCATGTCGGCTTCACCACCAGAGAGCACAGGAACATCAAGAACCAAAACAAATAAACATTCATTGTGTGTATTAAGGTGGCACTTGGGCGTATTTATAATATTCAATTTAGGAATTGGAAGGGTGTAAATGTTGTTACAAAATAAAAAACACTAATTTTTCTTTGTGTTGGGGTGTAGAGAGGACAGATCAGTAAATAGTGTTAACGAAAGTCGGTATCCAGAAGTTAGGCTTTTGTTGTAATAATGCACGCTAGAGGCTGTAAATGTAATAATGTCGCACGGCTGCATGTTGATAATTGCATCAGGATCTTTAAGAACAAGTTCTCCTCCCGTGTACTCTCCAAGAGGGAGTAATGGCACAATGTCCAAAATGTGGGTTGTCCAAATGTGATTTTGGTGATATATTGTAATTAACAGCGCAGCACGTAAACGGATTGAACATTAACTCCATCGCATCTGGTAACGTAGCAGAAATATATACCTCATACATTTCCGGCAGGTGTTATTTCTATCTCCAGAATAGAATTATTTTCAAAACCATAACTTTTTCCATTACTGCTCTACTTGAAAAGTATTACTCAAAAGAGATAATTGTGCTTTCCTCAGCCGCAATTTAATCCCCTTATCAATCTATCTTATTATTCTTGCTACTTCTTGTGAATTTGTCATGCACCTCACTGACTAAATTGCATCTTTCTGATAATAAATATTGTAATGAAACATTTTACAAAAATGTCAAAAGTAATAAAATGAACAAAAAACAAGAGGAGGAGGTTCGTGCTTATGAAAAGCATTTTAAAGAGACTGTGGCCCATCACAGATCGAATATGGATAAACTTAATGCTCAAATAACCCAAAATCAAACATTGATCGATTCACTCAAAACCCTCCCACACAAATTATCACACGAAATAATGGTACCTTTGGGAAGTCACGGTATGGGATTTATGCCTGGTAAAATTGTGCACACAAATGAAGTTATAATACTTGTCGGGGCAAAGTATTTTTTACCGCACAACAACATTCAGAGCAGTAGAGATTATTCAAAGAAGAAGGATGAAAATTGAAGAGAACATTAAATTAGAAAAAGAGTCTATGCAACGCCTGTACAAGCAAATGGGACTAAAATCCGAACTTGAGCAGTTAGAGGACAATTATGGAGATGATGATATTAAAGAAATTGTTGAAGATTACACAGAAGAGGACAGTGTTCCGGTTTCTGTTCAAACTAAAATAAAGGAAACAAAACCTGCCGATAACAAGGCCATCTCTGAAATGTTCAAGAAACTTGCAGAGGAAGAAGAAGAAGAAGAGGAAGAAGAAATAAATACAGACAGAATGGTATCCATAGATAAGGATTTAGAAGAGGAATTTTCAAAGATATTTGGTGCATCCAATCAAAATACTGTCCCAACCTCATCTCAAACTAATAATAAAATTCCTGTTCAAAAAGCACCCGAAAAGAAACCAAAAGTAGAACAAACAGGCTTCACTGGTGCGGTAGTGGAAAGGGAGACTAGTAAAATACAGCAGAGTTCGAAGGAAGCCCCTACTCCTGCTGCCAAAGTATCAAAGTTTAAGCAAAAGATGATGGAAAAAAAATAAACTGATTCTGTGAAGTTATGTCTTGTTTTTATGAGAAGTTGTTCTTTGTCAACCAAGCACATCATGTCACAAGCAACATCACAAGATGGAGATGTTGTACCGTTAGCGTCAAATGAGAAAACTTTAACAACTAGCGAGATACAACAACAAAAATTAGATAGACTAGCAAAAGAGCGAAGAGAGCAGCAAGTAGCATCTAGAAGGGGTGCGAGAGCTAACCGACAGGGGGTAAGTCAAAATCACACCACTTCCATTAATCCTATAGCCCCCTCCTCTCATCACATCAGTCAAAGCTACAGATGCCTATCCAGACAATTTACTTAACAAGTATTTGAAGTGCGGGTTTTCTGACATGCAAGGAAGAAGACCAACAATGGAGGACACTCTTGTCATTGAACCCAAATTAAGAACCACAACATACACAAACTCACAGCATACCCATGATGAATTATTCGTGGGAGTTTATGACGGTCATGGAGGCAAAGAGGCTGCAGTTTACGTCAAAGACCATCTACATGTAACATTTAAAAACAAATTAGATCAGTGGGACCAACTCAATAAAATCAAACAACAAATACAAGATTTATACACGCGGAACGAACACGTATCGGAGGATTTATTTCATCAAATACACCAGTTAAGCGCTTCCCTCTCCGGTCACGTTAACATGATTTTAATGGACAAGCACAATTGCAACAAGGTCAAAATGAAAAAAATATTACAACAAGAGAGCGTACTTCAAATCCTACAATCAAAATCAGAAAAAAAATCAAATCCCGATGCCTCTTCATCTTCTTCATCATCATCATCATCATCGGACGAAGATCAAGTCCAGGCGCGACAACGCTTAGAAAGAATCAAAAAGTTAAAAAAGAAGAGGGCCATCTCCAAGGAACGATCCATCCAACCCATCGAATTGTACAACATGAACGACACGCAGGCCATTCCTCTCATCATGAGAAACACATTTTTACAAATCAACGAATCACTTTGTGAAGAGCGCATCAAGAATGGAACGACCGCGTCCATCGCTTACATTAGACAACAAACACATTTATCATCTTCGCGGCAACTCTACGTTGCGAACGTCGGCGACTCCAGAGTGGTATTGTGCAGGGACGGAAAGGCTCACAGGTTGACTTACGACCATCGACCCAATGACATTGACGAGATGAGAAGGGTCAAGGACGCAGGCGGCACCATCGTGAACAATCGCGTCAATGCCATTTTGGCAATTACCAGAGCCATAGGAGATGTCTATCTCCATCCGATGGTGACCAGCGATCCCTACACCAGCGTAGTTGATTTGATGCACAAGAGAGATGCTTTTGTGATTGTGGCGTGCGATGGACTGTGGGATATGGTGGATGATCAGGAAGCGGTGGACTATGTCAAGAATGAAATGGATCCGAGAGTGGCGAGCATGAGATTGAGAGATTTGGCGTATCAGAAGAATAGCACCGATAACATTAGTGTGGTTGTGTTCAGGATAACTGAGCCATTGTGTGATTCGTGAATAAAATATATAAAAATGACTAGTAGTTAGATGGATGTTGTTTTGTTTTTATTGTGTTGATATCTTTGTAAGCATTGTAATGGAACTCGATGTGCTGGTTCCCAGGTACATACATTTAGGTCCTTCCATTTACATTTGTATTCGTTGTACTTTGAGTGTGAGTGAGTGGAGATGAAGAGCGGTTACTTACTGGTTCAACAATGTTGGATTCGTAAATTCGTTCGTCTAGAATGCCCAACAAGATGAATTGTTTTTTTGGAATGATGCCTTTTAACAAGTTTCTGGATTTATATTGTGCTCGTCGAGCTTCAAATTCTTTTATTAAATTATTTGATGAAATGTCTTCTTTGGGTATCCATGAGGATTTCTCTATTGGGTAGTGGAGCCATTTTACTAGATATTCTACATTCTTATTGCCCCTTCGAAGCAATATACATTCGACTTCAGAGGATTCTTCATCGCCACTATTCTCACTTTCGTTTTTTTCAGAATCATCATCATCGTCTTCATCGCTGTTTTCTACACTCTTGCTTTTTTCAGAATCCTCGTCCTCTGAAATGTCGTCACTCTGGTCTTCCTCAGAGTGGTTCGATACATTTTCGCTTGGATTTTCATCATTCATAATGTTGTTTACATCTTCTGCCGAGTCGGTGACTTCGGGACTAGATGTATTCGTGGCTAATGATTCATTCAAGCCATTATTCGTGTGTTCAATATCTTTGTGTTGATTGTTGGAACAATCTATTTCCTCATTAACAAACGCTCCATTGCAATCGTCGAGTTCCATTTGCTCATTAAGCATTCCGTTAAGATCTATGCTTAAAAAGGTACTCTGTTGGACCACTTCAATAACTTCTTCATCACTATCGCTTTCCACAAGGATGGCTGAAAATGTTTTCGAATTGGACATGATTGTAATAATAGTTGACTAAGTTGTTGTTGAAATAAGTTTGAAAATATTTAGCTATAAATAATTATTTAATGATCAGTCATTTCAATCTGTGTTGCGGCAGGTGGTTTGATTTGACATGAATCCATGTCACAAAACTTGTCAGGAGATGGTTCTTCACCAGATTGGAACTGTAATTGTTTAAGACTTGCCTTCCTACGTTGGTACTCTTCCTCATCAATCTCTTCATAGGGCATTTGTGGATAAGCTTTCTTTTGACCCATGTCAAACCTAGGCAAGAAACTAATGCCCTTTAATTGATATTGGAAGTAATCAAGAGCGTGTTGTATCTGAGGACCTTCTGTCTTTGGATCAAACGTAACAGTGCAGCTTACTTGGTTATCAGCCCAGTAACGTTGTAAAAACGAAGCCAATGAAAGTTGTTCCCACATTGAAACTTCCTTCACAACTCTAACACCCTTTCCAGCATCAATAGGGAACTCCGCAACAACAGTATTAGTAGGATCGTCAACTGCAGGTTCTAAAGGATAATTTGCATCACGCAACACATCTACAAGCACAGATCTACAAGAAAGCCGAAGTCTTCTAATATAAAATCTTGACTCTGGATAGTGCATACCAGGAGTAGCACCGGCCAATAACGAAACAGTGCCACTTGGCTTTACGGAAGTAGTTTTAATAGATTTTGGAACAACAAAAGAATCAGAAAAGATGGAATCATATTTTTGAATCGCATCGTAACCTTTTTGACACCAATTACGTAACTCATCTAAACCATCTCTTGATATAAATTGTGCGACTCCTGACATGCTACAACCAACTCTACGATTTCTCAACATGACACCGTTACTTTCTGGCCAATGTGTATTTGCTAATGTAACGGTCTTTGCATACAAAAAGGCATATTTTAAAGTTTCAAGGTAGTCATTTAAATTTTCATTGTTCATGGGGAACGTCTCTACCAAACAACACATTTCAAAGCTTTCTAAAGTTTGTTCCAAGCATGGGTTGCCTCCTCTTGCCCTTTCGTCCTTGTTGTCAATTGGGTCTTGTAATCTACTATACTGTCGCATGTTTTGTAGCCAAGCAAATCCAGGTTCTCCATTCTTGATGATGGCTTCAGTTACGGATGAATAATCCATACCTATCACTGTGAGTCATGAAGTGTGAAAAAATGTTTTACCTATTCTTGCAAAGATGGAGTTGTTGGACGTCCATCCATAAGGTGCTCTATGAGGGTTTATGTCATAATTCTTTAGATTAATGAACTCCTCGCTATTCGGATCTCCGAAAGCAATTTCTGCAGTTTGTCTTATCTATGATTTTGTAATGAAAAAATTGTAAGATTGACTAACATTTCCGGCAACAATGCATCTGCCTATGTAGTTCATAATGTCAACAATACATGTCACGGTCAATACGTTTCCTCTGATCAACACTTGAGTAATGTCATTGTGCAATCTTTGTAGACTGGCAGGACCACTGCTTACGCCACCAAATCCCTTGATGGGCTGTCCCACTGGCCTAATGAGACTATAATCAAACACAACGGGTGCCGTTTTATCAAAATAAGAGTCTAGGAGAGCTTTGACGGACTAATGCAATAAAACAACAATTATAACAAAGAACATACCTCCACCCATCCTTCTCTTGAATCAGCTATTTGATGAACGATGGGTTGCTTTGACGTATCAGGCCCTAAAATTTTTATAGAACCTGCACCCTTCGTGTCAAATCCAACGCCCACACCTAACATTGACAAGTCCATCAAGAAAACAAATGGTTTGGATGGCGAATCACGAATGTTTTCTGTGCTCACGAAAGCACTTAAATGTCACGTTTGTATTTTATATGCAAATACTTACCAGTTGTTTAAAGCTGCATACATTCCCTTTTTTTCTGTAAGAGGTGTTCCCATGGCCCACAAACCTCTTCCTCGGCGGGTAGAAATTTCATTTTAAACATTCGATCGTACATCTCTTGGGCACTTTTTTGAGCGCGTCTGGAGTCCCATCCGAGATGATGCGCCTCAAACCATTTTTTCTGCATGTTGTATGTTCCATTAACCACTCGCTCAATTGTTTCCCACCATTGTTCGTTTACACCATCTTCTTTGACCCTCGAATACGTTCTTTTATAAACAATTTCTCCTAAACCATTGAATCCAAAGGGTGCTGACTTTGTTTTGTATTTTTCGATAAACTTTTCACTGACTTTAAATCTTTTTTTTGTGGATTCTCCGTAGTATTGGTGATGCCCCTCATACTGGTGATCCATAGAACTGAAAAGTCTCGAAACACTTAATGATTGTTTGATAATCGATATTTTGTTTATTTGTAGCTTTGTAATAAGTCCAGTCTTGAACATGTTCTTAGCTCTGGTTTTTGTTTACAGTGTTCGAAAAATAGGTCTAAGCTTGAACAGGCTTCTTGGTTCTTGTTTTTATTTATAATAGTTTACAATCAATCTTTCCAACATGGAAATCCTATAGTAGAAATCACAACCAAGATTTATGACAGAAGTGTTCATTATTGTCATGTATGGAACAAGTTCAAGGTCCTTCATAAAATAGAATAGTAAAGTTATCCAATAAATGCTCAATCACAACAGCACCAGGCCAAAAGCCAATGGTGAAAACAAACTTTCTTAAATACCAGACGATGTTATCAGATTGGTTATTTTATACTTGTGTGGAAATCTATCCTCTTGACCAAATGCTCAACAAACTCCACGGATAGAAGAGCCCACCCGAGCGACTACCTATCGTTCTCATTGGTTGCAAATCGAACAATTAATAAAAAATGATTTCAAGTCAATTATTTTTATTTAATTGATCCAATTCTTGATCACTTTGTGTAGGAGTAATCAGTCTGTTCAATGTATCCTTGTTCGTATCGTAATACAAACATTTTAACCCATCTCTGCTTTGTATAATTCCATAAGCTCCTCCTTTGTCATGGAATCCAACTTTTGAATTTGGGCATTATAATCTTTACTGCTCACTTTCTTGGACTGGGGCTTGTCTCGGCTTTTGAACGAATCCAATTGTTTAAACAATTTTCTATATTTGCTTTCAACCAACTTTTTAGGACTTGATGAAGTTTTTGGAATTGTTTTTAGGTGTTCCCATAATTTGAATATCAATGTCATCAAACCGAGTGATGTTACCAATGCAAGACCAAGCGAGGGAATGTTAAGAAAATTTGATAGAATATTGCCTCTATATGTTCTGTTGTAGTTCGACTTGTATCTAACATCATTGTTGCCCGAGATGGTATCAAATTGGTTACTAATCAGGTTGTATTCTGTCGACCTCATTGCATAATTTCCTTCGTTGTGTAGGCGATGATATGCATCAGGTATGCAATTACTTATATACGCTCCACGCTGTTGGTCATAATATCTCTCATTATAATACTCTTGTGTGTTTGGGCCATTCATTGTAAGAAATAAAACAATCACAAGAAAACATCACAGAGGGAAGAATTTCAAAAGTCACAGAATAAAAAGAATAATTTTTTTAATCATCACTTCACATTACAATGTTATCATCTGGTGCAGGGAATAGGAAGGAACACAATTTTTCATAAACTGCCACCGCAACCATGTTTCCAACCAACATGATCAACAACAAGCTCCTGAACGATTCATCTTGAATCTCTACCAATTCCAATTGTTCGTTCAAAGCAGGCATCACTCCGCTAGCACACGTCAAACAGGCAGCCGCCACTCCGCTCAAAACAACCAACAAACCTTTGTTCTCAAACAACGACTCCATGAATGGTCTTCCACAGTAATTATTCACAAAAGTAACAACCGTCTGCATGCTCGTCACCACAAACACAACAGTGTTTAACAAATTAGGCTCAAAAGTACGTTCCTTCTCCGTTCCAATGCTCTTGCTAATCTGTAGATCAGGTGGACTCGATAACTTACTAGATTGTACGCACAAATACAAAGTCACCAAGTGAATAATGAATTGGCCCATGATGCTAGTCATCATGTAGCACGAAAAAATACGAGTATGAGGTCTCTGTGTGCTTAATACCTGCACAGGTCTACTTCTAGATATAAACAAGAAGCACAACGTGATTCCGAAGCCAGTGATGATCATTTGAGCGTCTCCAAACTTTACGCCATCTAGATACAATACGCTTAAGCTATAAGCACTTACTAAACAATTAAGCGCCAATATCTTGTACATTTGCATGGTGGTAGCTAACGTGCATCTACCCTGTCTAATGATATTGACGGTGGCTGCAATGTTGGGTACTTTGGAAGTGAATGGACTGGCAATGCTTGCATCGCCTAATCGAACCATGTTATTGTCTTGCATCTCTGCAGCTTCCTTTTGTAACCTTCTCATTTCTTCTAATCTCTCTGCAAATGATAGTTTCTTATCGGTCGCGGTGGTGGCAGCTGGTGGTTGTGAAGGTGGAATGGTTGGAGCGGTGAGCGCTACGCCGGTGGTGGTTCCATTGGGCGTGGTTGTGGTGGATGGTGCAGCTTGGTCAATTAATGCAATACCAACATGTGCTTGCTTAAGTGCACCTACGTCGTTGGTGCCATCTCCACACATGACCGTAAAGTAACCTTGGTTCTTCAAACTAGTCAACACTAGTTCCTTTTGGTCTGGACTCACTCTGGCGAATACAATGGTACGCCTAGCGTAGACGTCCATCCAAGCGTCCTTGTCGTGCAAGTGTTTGCGTTGTAAGAAGGTCAACGCTTCTCCGCTCACGCACAAATCATGTGTTTTGGTCAACTTTGTTACGATTTGATCTTGATTGCCATCCTGTGTAAACGTCTCGATTACGTTACCACTCTGATCAAAGAACGAACAAGTTTCTCCGTCGCGAGATAGCACTAATAATGGTCTGGATACCATATTGAGTTGACGAGCGACATGACATGCAGTGAGCGGATTGTCGCCAGTGATCATGATCACCCTGTGTGCGCTGCTCATCAACGCTTGTACAGTTTCCAAGGTCTGTGGTTTAATGTCGCTCTCGAAAACTGCAAATGCAACAAAATTCAAATCGCGTTCCACTTCATCTCTGGTCAACCTATCTATATTAGAAGGTTCCAATGACCTGTTGGCCAACGCGATTACTCTTCCTCCCTGTAACGTTAATTCTCTCACGATATCATCATAGTCCTTTGGTAAAGACGATATTTTGATCATGCTCTTTAATGACTCCGGTGCACCCTTTACAAGCGCCGTTATGTTCTTATTAACGCTCGCTACAGTGCTCATTCTCTTCAAATCACTATCGAATGCAAATCGCTTCAAAATGTTAATTTTTTTGCACGATTTGCAGGTCGCGGAAACCATCGTGTCGTTTGAAGAGTCATCGTTGCTAGCAAATTTGAAATCGCTACCAATCACGCCTGCTTGTTCCATGGGATCGCCCAACATTTTTCCTTCCAATTCAATCAGCGAGTGACATCCCGATAACACAATTCTTGCCTCGTCGTCATCTCTGGAATTTTCCAATCTCACGATTTTTTTTAAATTCATCTTGTCGCTGGTAAGTGTTCCCGTCTTATCGAAGCAACACACTCTTACGCGACCAGCGAATGGAATGCGGAAGGGTTCGGTGCAGAACACGCCTAATTTAGAAAGAGCCAATAGGGATGTGTTGACCGCCATGCTCAGTTCCATGGGTAGTTCTGGCGGTACTACGCTGGTGATGATTAATGTACAATTCAAAAATAATTTGTAACGACTTCTGGCGGGATCCATTAATCCCTTGTACATGACGTAAGCAGATGCGCACACTGCGAATACTAACAAGAAGCAAATGAAAAGTAATGCTTCTACATTGTTCGCGGTGACTCTTTCGGTGGCGTATAGAATGGTCCTCAATAACTTTCCTTGCATGGTTTCGAAACCTGTGCGGAGAACGATTCCGACGCATCCCTTATCTGGTGTGGGCGGTAGTGATGTTGATTTTTGTGGCCATGCTTGTAACACTCTGGTACCTCCGAATATAATGTGACGTTTGTCCTTTTTTTTTAGTTCCAATAATGTCGAGTCAGGTTCCGATTGATGTGCGTCTTGAACGGATTCCTTCATTTGTGGAGTGCTTTCTCCGGTGAGGAGAGCTTCGTTGGTAACGGCTTTGCCATGCATCAATAAAATGTCACAAGGACATACTTGATCGGGTAGGTTGGGATCGTGTCTGGGAATGCTGACCACGTCATCGGGTAATAGATCGGATGAAAGTATTTGCTGCCATTTATTTCCTCTGTATACGTGTAGAAGGTAAGGCTTTGCTGCCATCTGACGAACTTGACGAAGGTTGCGAAGCCTCGAAGTGATGACTGTGGACTCGAACACAAATAACATGACTAGAGTGAACACCGAGTAATACCAATATTCGTCCAAGCACCATAGGAGTACACAAAAGACCTGAAATACAAAGAAGGGTGCTAGTGCGTGCTCCTTGAATAGATCGAAGAATTTTGGTATGGGAATGTCAAACTTGTTGAGGCCGTAACGGTCGCTTGCTGAAAGAATGCTTGTGTGTGTGGAGTAGTGATCTGATCCATCCTTTGAGGATAGTTTACGGAAGTACCCTAGTGTGGGGTGTTGGACTTCGTATGGGTATCTTGTACGTTTGAATACCTTTTCGTTTTGATCGTAAACATATCTTCTCTTTTGATACTCGAAAACTATTTTATCTTGATGCTCGGGTCTGTGCAGTAGGGGCACAATTTCAACAAAGCCCTTGTGGCGGTGAGGTTCAATCAGAACAAATTGTGAGTTTGTTGCAGAACGTTCTTGTGAGAATTGTATTTTGCTGCGCAATTTAACACTCCAATAGGCGATTAACAACGATAGGATTTCCGCAAGTATCAATATTGGTAGTGTGAACATGACCCAAATACGAGGTGAGTCCCCAGATTCGCGAATTAAGTACTCATAGTTTATAGATAAGACGATTGGTAAAAGTACTAAGAATGGTGTAACATTCAAGTAAAAAAGTATATGTCTTTTGCGTAAAAGAGATACTTTTTTAATGGTGTGATCGCGCTCTATTAAAGAGTCCCTGTTCTCTGACATGTGTTCTGGTCAACTCTTATTTTACACGAATCTTTGTAAACTGTGTTTGATGGTTTGTTCGAAAAGAGTTTTTAAGTCTACAGTTAATATATATATCGATTATTGTGAAAGCTGTTTGATGGATTGGTATGCATCTTGAAGATTTCGTGGTATCCTTCAACTATTGTAATTTCACCATAGTCAACTTTTGAAAAATGAACAGATCCTTGCAAGGTAAGGTTATTTTCGAATCTTGTTCTTATTCCGCAGGTATCTCTCCAGTTGCTCGTCGTTTGTTACTATCGTCATCAAACAGACCAGCGAGAATTTTCCCAATGGTTCCTTCCTCGCGCAGCTCATCTGTGGCATCATACGTCGACCACTTTAAGCACAACCCACCAGGTAAACTCTACAATATATTAATGCGTTACACTTTTAGTTGATACTGTCAGTCAGGTCGCTCTTGTTCCCGTTGTCGCAGCATCAAACCCTTCATTATTGTTGGTGGATCTATACTTCGCAATAGCAACTATGGCCAACTACACCGAATACAATGCATTCAGCATCTGGTTGGACTACATTAAGAGAAAGAGACAATTTTTCATTTGTTTAACGGACGCACTTTTAAAACTAATTATTCTGTATTGGGTATTTGGATAAACATTCATTTTAATTAGAACTGTTCTGATAATAAATACAAACATTTCCTTTCTCACCTGTAATGCACAACAAGGCTGCTTTGGAATGAAAACACAAAGATGTGATACTCTCTCCATCCATGTCAACCAAAATTCCACCCAGAGCACCAACAAAGCTGAAATGAAATATCAAAACTTTTCCTCTTGATGTTCCTACAATAGCATAAGGGGCCGCCGAGGGTAAGGGAGGAGCCATGGCGGTAATGATATCGCGTTTGCCTTGCGTCGTGCTGCTCTGAGCTCTCTCAAATTCCTTTACAAGTTTTATTGTTTTATTTACCATATCAATAATAAAAGCTCCACAATGACTCTGGCTGTTCTCTTCCGTAAGATAGTAAATCAGTGTGTTAAGGTTTAAAGTGTTTTCTCTCTTGTCAAGACTCATTACATGAATATTTTGTATGATGATTGGTAGTGATGGGTCGATAGGTAGGTTAAAACACAATTCATTGCCAGGACTCCTCCGATAGTCAAACATGCATAGTTTTGTTCTTGTTGAGCACAAGACGTAATCTGGAGAGGAAGGAATACTGCTTAAGGAGAGAATGGGATCGTCTGGATCGTCATGAATAACGGTTTGGTTCTCTATAGAGTCCCATTCTTCATTAAAAGTATAAACGATTAACAAACCGTCCTGACCGGACGTGATGACTGTGTATTGACCTTTAGAACTAACTGTTAGGAACATATCATTGATGCGATCTGTATGACCCTTCATATAAACAAGACAGGAGGACAAACTAGAACAGTCCTGGTCGGTTAAAAATAACTTGACACCAAAAGATGTGACGGACTGGACATCCTGCGTATCATCCAGAGTAGGAGAGCAGGCACCATCAAGAAAACGGCCTGCTATTACAATCGCATTTGCGTCGGGTGAGAATTTAGCAAAATAAAATTCTTCCTCAATGGAATTGTTACAGATTGTTTTGACAGTTTCCCATCTGCTTCCTTTTAATGAAGTTAATTTTACAAAAGATTTAGTACAGATTAAAAGTAAAAGTTGAGAAATTGGACTAAAACAAGAAGATATAATTGGCTCACTTCCAATGTTAGTTTTGGAGTGTAATAAAAGTCTATGTTGATTGCTTATTTTTTGTATAGGTTTGGTTGACAACTCACTCTGTGTCGGAACTGTCATTAAAGTAGATGAGAATGTTGATTGATTTTGTTGATCCTGTTCTTCCTCTTCCTGGTCTTCTTCCTCTTCGTCGTCTTGGTCATCATCGTTCATGGTTGGTGAAGATACTTGGTTGACTGGCGAATTACCTGCACCTGGTGACCTGGTCGGAGAGTCATTCATCTTATCTGAAATGTAACTTCTATCGCTAACGGGTGTTGTCCGCGTTGTGTTTAATGGATAATTTTCTGGTGATCCTGCAATTGGAGAGATGGGTTCACAGAGCTGATCCAACAAACTTTGTGAATTAACTTCATTTGCTTCCTGTCCTGTGGGCGGAGCTTTGGTCTTGGCGTTCACAATCTCTTCGTTGCTGCTTTGGTTGCTACCGGGTGTGAGTTTAGGATCAGTAACATTCAAAGCCGGTGAAGATGAGAACTTTTCATGTATGGAGTCGTACTCTGTGTAGGTTAGGTTGGGTTCTTTTTCAATCTCTTCGTCGGAAACGTCAACTATTTTGTCTTCATCTATTTGGGTCTCCTCTTGTCTTGTTGGCGACGACATATTATCTTTGGGTGATGTGAGACCTGTCACAACAGGAGGCTTAGCTGGGCTTGAGGGAACTTCAATGTTTAGGGTGTCTGGAATGTTGATGACTGTTGTAGGTGGGGAGCGAGGAGAGGATACATGTAGGACTGGAGACGTTATTGTCTCTTCAACAGGAGATTTTACGGAGTCGCTCACAACGTCTTCCATCTCTTCATCCTCAACATCTTCAATTTCTTGCCTAACTTCTTCCGTAGAAGTATTCAATTGAATTTGTGGGGAACCAGCGATGAGTGTTTCTGGAATGATTGTATTATTGTTAAGTGTCTCCGAAACAATTGTGTCCGGAACAATTGTATCCTCAATAACTTCATCATCGCTTATTACTTCGTCTACATCCTCTTCAGTATCTTCAAGTGCGTCAGCTGCTATAATTGCAGGATCCTCATCATAAAAGTTAATTTTTGTAAGCTTCCGCCTGAGGTTTACAAAAAAATGTTTAGACATGTTTTCTTCGTTTATGTTGTCTTCGTTATCATCGTCAGAATCAGAGACGATATCTTGTTTCTTCTTCTCTTCTTCTGTTTTTGTAAGACTATAAATGTTTCCATCCATCAAAGAATCAATTGAAGACACAGGCCGAGGGACCTCTGCATCTGGTGTAATTTCGTTTGATTTCCGTTTCAATCTTTTTGTGGATAGGGAAGTTGTTTTTCTCTTTCTTCTCTCCACGGTTGGTTTCACCTCTTGGGTTTCTTCCACAGTTGGTAAAGTCTCGACTTGACGTGGAGGTTTGATTTGAGGTTCAGGTTCTGCAGTATCGCTTTGGTAGTCATCTCCCATGAGATCTTTCAATTCTTGCTTGAGTGCTTTTATAGCGTCAAGTTCACTGCCGAGTTGGTGAGTTAGTACTCTCTCCCATTGTTCATCGTTCAAACCCATAAATGCATCTTTTGTGTGTGAAGTGGTAACCTCGACTGGAGCCATGATCTGTCTATTAAGAGCATCTATTAATTGTGCATCCAAAAAACCGAAAAGTTTCGGCCCTGTATTCCTTGCGAATTTTATGTCTGCTTCTTTACATGCGAGATTCCAACACGTGCTCGCGCTATCAGCCGAAAACTCTTCACCCGTCTCTTTGTTCACAACTATAAATAAAGGTCCCTGAACACCCTCCTTAACCATTACTTCGAAATCTATATTTGATATTGTACATTCAGCGTGATATCCAATGGTGTAAGGGTGGATTCTTTCGCTACTTTTACCCTAATTGAATGTTATATTTACCAGTAAAAATTCCTTACTGATTTTCTCCAATATCTTTCCTCATGCTGAGAGCCCTTGTATTTTGTTCCAAGATCTAGAATCTTCATTTTAGATTCTTTCAACTCGAACGGCGTGGTAATATCGTGATCCTTTTATTGTTATTACCCCTAAACGACTGTTTATACCTTTGAACATGAAGCACCCGATTTATTTTGCATTATCAAGCACGTGCTTGAATTATTCAGATGACCTTTACAAAAAATTAAGTAGAACGAACCATTGGAAAGTAACAAGTACCAAAAACACACAACAATTACCTCATAAAATATTTAATAATTACATTTATAGTGTTCTTTAATGTGACCCGATGTGAAATTTACCTTTGGTTGGAACTTGACCATGGTTTTCTTTTGATAGCACCACTTCTCATATCTATCATAACTCCACGAGGCACAAACAGCATCTCTCCGGCAACCCTCTTTACATTCATCAACGGATGGGCATTCCCACTTAATGTAAGATCCCGATAGGGGCGTGTCAAACTCTTCAAAAACCTCTTCTTTTTCGTTATTGTACATTTTAAAAAGTTGTTCGTAATTGAGTTTGGTAGCATTTTGACTTCTTCTTGACCTGACGTTGAGTGGATCTCTTTCATAAAGTTCTTGCAACTCGCGAGGTTTTAAGTGATGTAATGTGATGGGAAACCGACAAGCGTTTTGTGGCCAAGAGGTAAGTGGACCTAACATGTCTTGATGCATGTAACTTTGTATTGAGTAATCTAGTAGAATCCCTCCAACTTCAAACTTTAGACAGAATGCTACGGAAGCGTCACCAAAACATTTATCATACCTTACAATGCAGTCGTTTAACTTGAGGAGCAGTTTTTCAACTGCTGGTCTTGATAAAATAACTCCGGTACCTCCATAAGCAAAATTTGGAGAGTGCTCAAAACTTGTTATGTTGGAACAACCCTTAACAACTCTGGCTAGTCCAAGATACAAATCTTTGCTTGGGTCATAACGTTCCTTGTTGGAGTTCAAAAATGCCACTAGTTCATCCCAGAAAACATATGTGTCATCATCTATGATTACGTACCAATCCTTATCTGGATGTTTTTCATAAAGAAATTTGAACCCAGGAAAGTACTTATGACGATCTACATCCCATCCTACAGTATCTTCCACTCGCGAAATCTTTTTATCGCTCCTAAGTAACTTCTTGGCATCGAACTCTTCTTTTACGATTCCGGTCATAAAATGATGCCCAATGTACGAATTATCATCAGAAAGATAGTATACATTGAGTGCATGTTGAAGAAAAGTAAGTATTTGAATAGGAACTCTCTCTGCAACAACATCTGTACCAGTCTTGACGCCAATCACAAATTTATCTGCCCCCTTGAAATGCGTGGACTGGGAACTCTGTGTAAAGTGAATCATATTTCGTTTATGTATTATATAAATGTTGCCACTTATCATCCACAACACTGCACCTGCAGCAAGCACAAAAATCACAATGTACAGGTGTCTAATCTTCATGTTTGTAAAAGGACAAATTCATTTTTGGGTAAATTTGGTTCAAGTTTAATTTTGGAAACTTGCAGACGGAGATACTATTCGCCCTCACCTCAGAACCTTCGCCTTACTTTTTAGGGGATGAAGTAATAAATAGATTTATGATTTCTCGAGAATAAGGTGAGCTCAAAAAGAATATTGACTTGTATTTTTTTTTAATAAACTCTGTTTTTGAAGGTTGATGTTGGAGGATGGGATCAACTATAGCATCTAATCTAATCTTGTCATTTACGTCAAATAAATTTTATTGCTGAAACAAGTCCCACGCGTTTTTAGCATCGATTTTAATGCGTTTCCTGATGGCTTTCATCATGGCTATCGTTTTTTGTGGACTTTTCCGACTTTTTGATAGCAGAAAAGAACTTGTACCTTTTGAATAGATTTGGGAACATGAACACACTACAATTTATTACAAATAATGGGATAAACCAAGCTGCCAACACGGCCACATCTTCTGCAATGAAACTCTTATGGCTGCCAAATAGTAAAAACCTTGCACCGCGCACTCCATGATACATCGGCAGTGCCTTTCCCATCAAATAAAAAGAGCTCTGTAATTCATTAGGCATCATGGCCTGGGATGTGGCATAATTCAGAACCATCGCAAGAGGATATAAGAATATAAAGAAGGGGCCACAAGTTACAACAATTAATTCTACAATTTGCATAAATGTGAGCATGACAAGAACGAGATACAGCCAAAAAGGAACAATACCACTCATAAACTCTGACCCAAAAGCAAACATTATCATACATATGGCTAAGCAAATTAAAACTGCATTAATAAAGTTATGAGCAGTTCTTATCAGTAGAATTTGATATAACCTCACTTTTCCAAGTAGTACATTCCAAAGTGCAGATACATTAGATGCAGATGCCGTTGCTAGTAAGAACAGATACATCATGCACAAACTAACAGCTCCGTCCTCTCCAGTATGTGTTATAGGTCTAATGTTAATTTCAGTGATTGGTACGGGGTTGAATAGAATTTGTGGGTCCACATTAGTGGTTAAGATCCCACCCTTGTAGTTTTTGGCCAGGCTATCAATTATCACAGTTGAGCTTGCATTCATGTATGCGTATAGTAGTCTGTTTATGACGTTGATTCCACCATAATGTCTACCTTGGTCAAATATATAGGAAAGGCTCTGCGAATACGGTTTCTGTCCATCTAAACCTGCGTAGAAGTTCTTGGTAAAGTTCTCCGGTATTACTAATGCACCCCATGCACCTTCTGTTAAAATGTAATTGTACGGGTCGTCGATAGTATAATCGAATCGAATGCTTAGACCAGTTACGTTGGCTAAAATGTTCTGGAGTATGGAACCGACAATGGATTGATCATGATCCACCACCACAATGTCGATGTTTTGGGTAAATGATGTTGGGGACCATGTGGCTCCGAGTTGTAGTGCAATAATAAGTCCCATCAAAATCAAAATCAGTAATGTTATGATAAATGATATCACAACTCTCCTCAAAATGTCTTTTCTTACATCTTTATGAAACAAGTGAGGATAATCTGCTGTAAGAATGGCATGGTCATGCGACGGTGCAGGGGCACTGTCTGACATCAGAAATGTCGCGGTTTATAAATCTCCGAGTTGACTTTTTTGCAAAAAAGTGAACTGTACGTCCGCTACAATAACTTCCTGCTCTTCGCTTTGCTGTGCTTGATCGAGTTGTTCAGTGTGATTTCTTGGCTGTCTTTTATACGCACAAACACAACACAAAATGCCTATCTTTAGGAGCCCGCCTTCTCGTAATGGTTGTTTATGTCCCATGGCCACGAATAACGTAAGTTCCACCACATCTTTTTTCGAAGCGTACTATTAGTGTAACTAATGTTCTTTTCAACCCACTCACTGATCGAAATCCCGAACCATCCTTTCTACAATCTTTTGTATTATAATTGTATCAAATTACAACAGTTAGGGATCGATTGAAAGAATAACTTAAGTTATTCATAAGTTATATTTATTAGCCCACGTGCTATGTCTGAAAGCAAAATTATCTTATATCAGATCACATCACTTATATTTAACTTAAAATTAAGAATAGAAAGCAAAACGCACCTCAACATTTTTGTTGATCCATCACTTTTCTATAAATATTCGGAACAACATCAGAACAATTAATATTCTTATCTTTGCTGTATTATTCGAATGATGTTTCGCAACTAATGTATCAGGTGACGTAAATTCACCTATCATTCCGTCATTAGACACGTAATATTCCAGAAAAGAACAGAAATAGTTCTATTTGGTAAACCTTAAATATGAACCTTCAAGTTCTGTGTTGCACCTACAATAATTAGAAAACCAAGACAGTCACCAGCAGAACGTGCTTGTGACCCTAACTCGACCACATTGTAGACCTCACCGCCCATCCCGCGGCTCAACAAGCAGAAGACACCACACAAATGGACTTGTGGCACTACCCACAGAAAGTTAACGAAAATACGGGTGTTATGGAACTATGGGACTTTCCTAATGGACAGCCTCTCTACCAAACTAGCCTCGAGCAGGAAGTAGACCTCATCTCGAAAGACATTTATTCCATCACTCAGGAACTGTCGGACGTTTACCAGACTAATGACGTTCAGAGAGCCCTAATACATTTGGCAACCAGCACAAATCCTGATACTGCCCTAGCGTACAACATTATCAAACAATTAATTGAAACCCACTTTGACAAGGACTTCCTCTACAAGGATGCTTCTGGGGCAGGCGAAGAGGAGGAAGAAGAACAAGAAGAGGTGGTGCAGCACAAAGTCACCAACTTATACAACGGCAACCAAATAGAAGTAGTAGATGAACTTGAATGCTCGTCCGACGAAGAAGACGAATACAATTCAGAAGAAGTCATCACCACCAACATGCCATTCTACAGTAGTCCCTCCCAACCAGAAGTCATCATTCCCGCAGCCGCTCCTCTACTTTCGCGTCACTTCCAACCACAAGCACTCACTAACAGTCAAGATCCCGAATTCGCCTCAGAGAAGAGCAGTCCTTGTTCGTTAGATAGCGAGCAGTACATGGACAGGTTCGACGAATACATGCTGCAAGATGATTTTTCATGCAAACCAAGAGTTCACTCTCGCAACAACAGCGGAGCAGAAAAGTACAACAATCCAAGTTCAAAGAGGAAAGCCACAAGGAGGCGGTTCTACGAAGAGGCTGGCAATCAGACCAAACAATGCAAGCCACAACCGACTCACATTAAGAAATTAGCAAGAGTAAAAAACAATCCCAACGCACGGCGGTTTAGGAACAAGAAGAGCTATCTCACTCGGCGTGAACAATGGGCGTTAGTCCCCGTCGGTTCGCCCACGAATCATTCTTCCAATTCCAACGGAGAGAGGACACCGAAGGGTTCTATATCTTTGGATTCTTCGAGTGTTGGTTGTCTGAGGAGGTCCAAACCTGAAGTCGACATGAACAGGAATGTTCCAACATTCATGTTTGGTGGTCCTATTCAATCGAAGCAGTAATTAAAGAAACATTTGCTCAGAGAGAAGAAGATTTAAAAGTTGGAAACGGATACATCACAAATAGAGATCCAGAAGTGGTTTATAATAAAAAATATGTAATTTGATAAGATGTGTGTTCTTGAATGTTACAATATTTTGGCGCAATTCTTATATTAGGTGTCAAGTCAATGTCATCAGTATTCTCAACGATTAAATTAAGAATTGAAGAGAGAAATTTTATTGTTTATTTTCATCGTTTTGATTTGATGATACGCTTACGAAATTCTGGTCTCTGATTTTTATTCCACCTTAATATTTTCTTTTTAATCAATCCTTCCACGACAAGGTTAGATTGTTCACCTACTCGGCATGAGCAAGCACCAAATGCAAATTCATGCAAACAATCAGTGTCTTTGACAACAATACTCGAGTTGATAGCTTCTGAAATTAAAATAAAAGATCTATGACAGTCATCGCACATCGAAGTGTTTGATGAAATTCTAATCACTCTATCAATTATTTCATTTTTCATTATTCTTGTATTAGGCCTAACTAGATTATAAGCGAGTGCAATCTTCTCGCTGTGTCTCCACAAATGATCCACTATCTCCTCTCTTGATGCTCCACTTAAATTGTCTTGAATTCCTGTAACATCAGCAACATAATCAAATCTATCTTGTATTGTATGCCTGGCATTTGTCAACGCATGTTCGATTGGTTTAACATGGTTTTTATCTGGTGATAAACGTACGATGTTGCCGTCAACTTCAGTTTGTGAGACTGGAGGTAGATTATAAGAGTCAAGATTCTTTTGTTTATTAGCTACTGCTTGAGCCTTATCCCACATCTCTCTGTATGCATACAGCCTTCTGATATTCTCATAATCCTGCATTGTGCAGTTGAAATTAGTTTGGATGATGTTAAAAATGCGTTCAGCGCTTTTGAGATTATTGTTTTTACGACAATGAACCAAAAGAGTACTCCATAGCAGATGGCTAGGTAAGGGTATGCTTTTAATGAAAGTTACAGCTTCCCTTATTTTACCTTGCATACCATACATGTCCACGATACATTTATTAGTATTGTCTTCAGGAGGGATGCCATATTTCGGGATCATGGTGTTGTAAATATCCAAAGCTACTTCTTCGTCTTTTAGAAGCAAGAGTGCAGCAAACACTTCGTTATTAGGAGATACACCATTTTTTATCATATCATCATAGTATTGAAAAGATTTTTCATGAAAAAGGTTTTCTGAACAAATCTTGATAATAACAGACCAATGAGATGCGGTCAAAGACTTTTTTGCGAGAAGGGAAAACGCCTCAAAGGCTTCACTCAACATACCACAACTGGCTTTAAATTTTATTATTGATAATGAAATATCTATCGAATCTTTAAACTCTGTCTTTCTTTCAATGTATTCTACCACTCGCAGTCCATTGACCCTTGCCATAACTTGGGTGCAAATATCCAAGATGATCAAACATGTTTCTTTATTTGGTTGGTTGATAACACCTCTGGACAATGAAAAGAACATATTAACTGCCTTTTGTGCCCTCCATGTGGCACCATAAAAATGAATAATAGCATTCTTTATTGAAATATTAGGAGAAATGTCAGGAATTTTCTTAATCAATTTATCACCAACAAACAAAGCACAACAGTCTGCACAAGCATCAATAGCACTAATATGCAGTACAGGTGCTGGTTTTTGAATTATAAAATTTTTGTAATGACGAAGTGCTTTTGTCAACTCACCAATACGGCCATACATTCTAATAATTTCGGATTTCTCAGGTATGGTAAAATTCATGTTTAAACTATCTATGAAACCAATGACTTCATCTGCACAATCTTTATTAGAGTACCGAATTTCCCTCAACAGGTCACAAGTTATATTAGTACTGCCTTCTGGATACTTTCGTATAATAGTGAGCGCATGGTTCATATTACCCATCCTCGCATAAAACAACGCAGCAGAATTTTTTATTTTATTGTTCAACAATTCGTTTTCTTTTACATACTTTATGATTGCTTCTCCGTGCTTAAGTGAGCCAGCTTGACGACACGCATTTAGCAATGTGACAATAATCTCTGTATCAGGAGTAAACGTGCTTTGTTTCGTCAAATCAAAAAACATCTTAAACATTTTCTCAATGGATTCGCCCTCCGCGAGCAGGCTCACTAATGCTTTATTAAATCCTTGTTCTTCGATGACAGGCTTGTTGTTAAGTGTAAGAAATTTGACAACGGTGATGCCGGTGTTTATAAGGTGATATTTGGCGCACAAGTAGAGAATGTCACAGTAGGTTTCGGAACTAGTGTTGGTGGCCTCTTTTAACTCTTTAACAGCCTGTTCTACATTACCCTCTTTGATTAAGCTCTCAAATCTGTACTTGATTAGGTTATTGTTCTCGTACAGACTTTTACGTTGGATGTCTTCGTAAACAACTCTAAAAGTGTCCAAGTAATTATTCTTCAAACATGTTTTAAGGATCAATTCACACAACCTTTCATTCCCGGTTCTAACTATTAAATCTACAGCTTTAGTTTGACCCTCGGGATTATGATTCAGGAATGTGAAAAACGATCCAGCGACGAACTCTTCATTTTTGGGTCGCGAGAACAATGGCAAATCCGTAAACTTCTTGTATATTGAAAAAAAATCAGTTTTTTCCAAGCTACGCATTCGATTTTTTTTATCATAATTAGTCTCGTAAATATTTGTAGCATATCGACGCGACAAGGGATCACATATCCGTACATTCAAATTTCTTGTACGTAAAAGGTGCTTGAGTTTGGTTAACATGTCAAATTCCACATACTAGATTACAACCAGATATTAATATCCAGGTTAGTTGGCTAAAAAGTCGTTAAATGAATTTAAAAATGATAGAAAACAACTACGGTGATTGGTACCTCTCTTACGCTTTTCATGTAATATCAAAGGTTAAGCAGATGTAAGAAATCTATAATCCTCTTTCTAATTAAACAAGTAGTTCGAACAAAAGGAAATTTGAATACATTCCCCTTAAAAACAAAGAAACAAATAGTCTCCCAACAGATATAATTAAATCACACGATAAAACAACTAATCAAAGAGAAGACTCGTCTAGCTTTACACAATCTTTGAAGGAGGTAATTACGTCATTGAGGACCGAGATAAAACAATTAAAAAGAAAATTACGAACTACAACAAACAGATTAGAGGCAGAAAAACTGTATAATAGAGATTCTTGTCAATTAGATGAGTGGATGGGACAAGAGTTTGAAGCTGAGCAGAACCTAAAAGACGAGTTGATATCAAGTTTGAGGTCAAATTTGAAAGAAAAAGAAATTGAGATTGATGAATTAAATGCAATAATAAGAAACCTTGAGAGTTCGTTGTTGAAGTCATCGAATTTGAAAGAGAACAATGAAGAGGTACAAGAGCCGGTATCCACAAGACCAAGACATCCATTCAAATTATTGAATGGAAGGGTTGGGGCGAAGAAACCATCGAGGTTGATGCTAAAAATCTCCTAACATATCAACATTGCATTTTTATCCATCCATTTTTGGAAGTAGTACTACCGGGTAACTACAGCAAGTCAGACAGCAAGAATGTGCTAGCACTGAGGAAATGTTGTAACATGAAATAAAACCATAGTTTACAAGCAAACCATGAGTGGTGGGAACGTAAAGTAAGGATATACCATCGAATTTTTATGACATTCTAGAAAAACATTCGCGACCAGATCTTTCGTTGATAAAATTGCATCTTCACTTATGATTGACCCATCAACCATATACCGAGAACTGCCCCATCTCGATGCTGATTCTATTCAAACTGGAAGTCCAAAGGATTTGTCTCCGAACCTGGACTTGTCCGGATACATAGACCATACACTTTTAAAACCCAATGCCACCGTTAGCTCTGTCAAGAAGATCTGCGAAGAGGCGAACCAATACAAGTTTGCCACAGTTTGCGTGAATTCATGCAACACCACATTAGTCAAACAGTTTCTGAACCAATCAATTGGCGTGGCCGTTGTAGTGGGATTTCCCCTCGGTCAAGCTCACACAAACGTAAAAATGGAGGAAGCAAAGACGGCAGTTCAAGAAGGTGCCACCGAGTTGGACATGGTACTCAATTACGCACGGCTTTTAGATAAAGATTATAAATATGTGTACGACGATGTATCATCTGTTGTGGGTGTCATTGGAGATGTAATACTGAAGGTAATCATAGAAACGTCACAACTTCAGGACGAAGACATAATTGCCGCTTGCATTATATGTGTATTAGCAGGAGCACATTATGTAAAAACGAGTACTGGTTTCGTTGGAGATGGTGCACAACAAGACACATTTGCACTCATGAAGGCGGTTGTTGGCGACAAAGTAAAGCTTAAATCAAGCGGAGGTATAAGGGATAGAGAAACTGCCCTAAAGTTTATATCCATTGGTGCGGATCGCATCGGTACAAGTAGCGGTGTTGGCATTGTAAAAAATAATCAATCTGTACAAGAAGGTTATTAGAAATTATCAGCAATAAACCTTTTATTACCAAAGTAAATGCGCCTTTCCATGATAGAGAAAAGACTTTATTGTGTTCCAGTGTGTTACCCATGGTGTTTTACTTATTCTAATGGATGTAGACAGTTAAATGTCTAGAGAACATTGTAACGATGATTACAGCGACGGTGAAAGTCATGTGCGAAGCAGATGATCCTGATGATTCCCTCGTTTGAGTTCTTAATGTTAGGGTATTATTAGGTATGATATTTTTGAAGAGTCCAAATCCGAATCATTCGGTTTTTATTTAATATCGACAATTACCGATCGTAAATATCTGACCTGATATTCCTCAGGTTGGACTTTTTGGGATTGTTGCAACATCAGATAGCGGGATAGGAATCTATATATAATATAAATTTGTTCCCATAAAGCTTACATTATATATTTGCATGTATTTTATACATAAATGATCGTAGCGGGAGCTCCAATTTGCCTGATGTTAAAGAATTCACAATAAGGTTATTGTTTAACAGTTGTTTTACCGTGAGAAACAAATCTAGATGTACCCATTGCGTGCGTTGTTGGTGTTGCTCCTGCTACACTTTACGATAGGACAACAAGCTTCATTGGGAAACAAAACAAATTCAGTCATTATCAACACTGTTTCTTTCAAACCAGCGACAACTGACACAAATCTGGATGTT
The DNA here is from genome assembly GCA_026419775.2 of Acrasis kona. Lineage (NCBI taxonomy): Eukaryota > Heterolobosea > Eutetramitea > Acrasida > Acrasidae > Acrasis > Acrasis kona. Next base: position 69,825 of record JAOPGA020001054.1, read on the forward strand.
GATGCTTTGTCGGTATATTTAAGTGAAATGCAAGGCTTTACCTTTGACCCTGACAACAATGTGGGATACATTTCTACCAGCAGAAAAATCTCGAAGTTAAATTTCACAACCAACATTATTTCAAGATTTGCAGGAGATGGAACAACCTACAGTACGAATTCTGGAGATAACGCACGTGCAATCGATTCAAAAGTTCCCGCCGCGAATAGAGTATGCATCGACAGCAAGAAAAAACTAATGTACATCCCAACGTCTCAAAGTATTCGTGTCATAGACATGGTCAGCGGCAACATTAGTACTTTGGCCTTATCTACCAGTGTTCCATTTACGAATAACCAAGACATGGCCGTGGATGCGAACAACAACAGATTATACGTCACCAGCGGTTATCGAATCTATAACGTTAGCTCTGACCTGAAGACATATACTATTTTAGCAGGAGACGGTACTCAGGGATATCGTGATGGAGATGGGAAGCAGGCCAGGCTTGGTGTCCTCGCCACATTGCACAATACCGGGAGTAACTTGTTTTTTACGGATTCATCCCAAAAACTCTACAGGACAGTAAACACAGTAACAGGAAATGTTTCTACCTACGCAGGGACATACAATAATGGAATGAAACTCACCGGAAACAGACTTACTGAAGTTTTTGGCGGTGTTTCATCAATCGTAAAGGATCCAATAAGAAACAAATATTATGTTACCGATTCAGCAAGTGCATCCCCATCTCATATTAAAACCATCGATGCTGTTACCGGAGCAATTACCTATAATATAGGCGTCACCAATTTGGATATGTTATACAACGGAGACAACGGACCAGTTTCCAAAGCACGATTTAGTAAAATCAGTCATATTCAATATCATAATGATATATTGTACGTAACAGATACAAATAATTATAGAATAAGAACGGTCAACTTGACATCAGGAATTGTGAACACAATTGCTGGTTCTACATCTGCTTTATATGAGGGCGACGAAGGTCCCTACACTCGAGCACAGTTTAGTTCTACCACGGCTTATGAATATGATAGCATCAGAAATATTTTATACATGGTCAGTAGTTTGAAATATAGTGCCATAAGAAAAGTTGATTTTAATACAAACAAAACTTCCACGATCTTGCATCACACTTATTTATACAATGGACCTAGTACTATATTGAACTTCAATAGCACCACTCAAAGCATGTCAATGAAGTTAGATCCACCCAAAAACATTTTGTACTTTTCGGATGACTCTGCCGTTTACTCACTCGATATTGCATCATCAGTTATAACAAAGATCTTTGGTAATGTTAATGGTGTGACTGATTTTGGTCAACTTGCCAACGTTACAAAAATATCCAGTCCCCAAATAATAGAAATTGATTCTTACAACCAAAAGTTATATGTTTATGCTTTAAATACGTTCCAAATAATACAAGTAGATTTAAAAACAAACATACAGACATTGTTTGCTGGTAATGGTACTGAAGATAAAAATGGAAATACAAACAACGACGGACTAGCCATCAACGCGCCGTTGGGACAATTATCAAAGATGGCGATAGATAGTTCAAGAAACGTGTGTTATATTTCAGAGCAAATACAAAGCACAACTGTTATATTGAGAGTCATAGACCTTACTACTGGTGTTATTTCTGCATTCGCTGGAGCTAAAAGCGGTAGCAAGAAAGATGGATACCCCGCACTTCAAGTAAAATTTGCCTCAATTAATGCCCTCGTTGTTGATTCGGTTAGAGATCTTTTATATGTTGCTAATGGATACGGTGCATCTGTAATTAATTTGAAAACAAATTACACTTTTATTGCTGTTGGCGCGGGTAATTCTTATTCTTCTTATAGTGGGGATGGAGGTCCATCTGCTAAAGCAGGAACAGGAATGATAAAGGCTCTTACTGTTAATGAGAACAATGGAGATGTTTATGTTACTGATGGAAATTATTATACTATGAGAAGGATTACAGGAACTAATAACGCTACCTATGATAGTGACCCTATCACTTCAACGCCCACCCCCACTTCTACCGGTACTCCTACTCCTACCCCGACTCCTACCGATACTCCAACTTTAACGGATACTCCGACACCCACTTCAACTCAAACAACTACACCAACTTCCACAACGGCGAGCACACCTACCACCACTGATACTGATACTCCCACACCCACGCCCACTTCAGTCACCACCACATCACCGACGCCTACTTCTACAATCACATCCACGCCCTCTTCAACTCCTATAAATACTTCCAGTCAAACGCCCACTCCTACATCAACTCCAACAACTACATCCACACCTACTCTTGCTCCTACATCTACAGATACTCCTACACCAACCACCACCACTACACCGACGCCTACTTCTACAATCACATCCACGCTCTCTTCAACTCCTACAAATACTCCCAGTCAAACACCCACCCCTACATCATCTCCAACAACTACATCCACACCTACTAGTACCCCGACCGCTACTCCAACTCCCACCCTAACTCCAACACCTACTCCGACTCCCACCCCTACGCCAACTCCAACACCTACACCGACCCCTACTCCAACTCCCACCCTAACTCCAACTCCCACCCCTACTCCAACTCCCACCACTACGCCAACTTCAACTCCCACCCCTACTCCAACTCCCACCCTAACTCCAACTCCCACCCCTACACCTACACCAGCTTCAGTAGTTTGTTATGGTATTGAGTCAACTAATACTGCTACTGTATGTTCTGGAAATGGAGTGTGTGTTTCCAAAGATCGATGCACCTGTAAATCTGGATATATTGGACCCAATTGTGAACAAAATATGATTAGTCAAGAAGGAACTTACAGTGTTTTCGATTCTAGAAGTTTAAACAGTACTGTGAACGTCGATGTAGCAAAGATCGTTCCTGGAATCGCCGGAAGTATTGATTATTCTTTGACTGATGATTCCAAATTGGCACTTCGATTAGAAGACAACAAGGCGTTGTGCTTCAACCCACCAATCTCAATTTATGGCCGCGAGACCTATGTATATATTAACTTTCCATCCATTCCAACATCGATGAAAACTGGTCTTAGTCTCGTCCAATCATCATCGGGTACATATACCATCTCTTCATTAGTGTCCTTTGATGCTAATAACGCTCAGAGCATCACTCTTACAAGTGACTCCACTAGTACTGCAGATAGTAATGTGAAACCAGGTAATGACTATTTGATGGTCATTAAAGTTGATCAAGATCTTGCGAGCGTTGAAACCTCCGTCATCAGTACCAGCAAGGAAGAAGTGGCGCATGTACTCAACTACAATGTTGATGGTTCATTTATAGATTCCTTATATGCTGATACTTACCATATTTGTATTTATGCAAAGGGAACGGGTTCGAGAAGAGTAATGGCAAACAATGCGACAATGATTCTTTCTTACTTTGGATCTTCTAAAGGATCCTCTCTTATTAATAGCAGCAGTATTGCCACTACGGCTAGAAAACCACGGTTGTCGCCAGGTGCAATAGCTGGTATCACCATTGGTGTTGTGGCGTTCGTTGCTATAATTGTCGTGATTATGGTGGTGTTTGTTGTAATCTTCGCCGTATTTTATCGAAACAAGAAGGTTCCCCTACAAACTGATGTTGAGATGAAAAGAGTATAGAATAAAAAAATATTTTTGATACGATTGATGAAAATATAATAATAAACTTTGTTTTTAAGACTGTTCTCACTCAAGAAACACAAGCAGTGGAACAAAAATGCTTATTCTGAGAAAATAGCAATTTTAATGCTCACACATATTGAAGGAGTTTTCGTAAAAATGAGAGTTCTGTTCTGTACTGTATGTTTTTCTCTCGCTCATCAAAATAGACCTATAATTGTCCGCCTCCTCCCAACTCACGCGCCCTACGTAACTTCCGATAATGTCATTAATCTCTGTCGGAAACATGTTATTTGTGAGATTGCCAACATTCAGCCATCCAGATTGTTGGCATGGTACATTACGAGTTGAGATTATTCTAACACCAGGATCCACCAGAAACAACACTAATATTTTTCGATGACCTGAACGTGATTTATCAATCAATTCGAACGGCCTCACACGGTGCTGCAAGTTATTTGGAAAGGCAATGCACCTGCCCTCCTTTGTGACAACAGTTCCCAAATGTTGATTTAGTTTACTGTCCCTTGTAACTCCAAATGTATACAACACACCAAGCACGTCATCCTGGCAGTGGTTCTGAAAACTATCAACACCTTCCCTGAATTCAAGACCAGATTCAGTTATGTTGTCGTTATCGTAATAATATATTCCAGATGCAACTATACCCTCGTTGACCATTCCTTCCACATGCCAACTTCCTCCAGAATACTTTGGTTTTTCAGGGGTCAAAATAATATTGGCCAATTTGACTATAACCTGAAGATTACAATTTTTTATTTCATATTTTGACTCAGGTTTTGGATCCCTGTACTCGTTTACCTTAGGGTGACGCAACTCCCTTGGTACATCATCTGATCCGTCTCCACAAATACCATCATCGTAGTAACGAGTCATGTTGCACCTATTTAACACACTCTCTTGAGCAATGTGATTAAGTACCTTCTCCCACATTGGTATGAAGGCACCCGTCACATTCTCGATAACATTATACAATTCGGGGAAGCGCCAAGGACATAAATTGTTGATGTAACTAACGTATTTGCATTTTTTATTATGATCCACATGAACTTCAGACGGAAGCCACTGTGTTGTATCGGAATATAATTGCTTATAAACATAATTGGCATATTTTGGAACATATTGTTTAAATACTACCTTTTGACCGTTGTGTAGTACAGTTCTTCCATTAACAAGACAAAACATGGAAGGATGAACCAAATCTAAAACTTGTTGATTGGATCCTGGATGCCAATCTTTTTCAAAAGTATTTTCTATGATTGCAATACATTTGAGGAGAGATTGCCGCACATCTGATGGAATGATTTCATCTGACTGCCATACTTGATCAACATAAGACTTGATAGGATCTTTACGGATAGAAGAGTAGTATTCAAGCTCTCTTAAAATATAATTGAATGCTTCTCTTGGTATAATTTGTTTCGGAGGGACGAACAATTCATCATCATCTTCAGATATATCTCCGGGAGCATCGTTTTCTGTCACCAAGTTTTGTGATTCCTCAAACCATTTTTTGGTGATGGAATCGTTCTTCATTTTCTCCCACCAAAGATTTTTCGTTCTAATTTCGGCACTGATTCTTATCATACGTAATTCAAGCAGTGTTCTAGGTTTCATAGTTGGATAACCAAATGGGGAGCCGTATTTATCACGAAACATATCGTGAAATGATGGGAACTGATGATCTTGAAATACCTCGAACGAACTTTGTTGCCCCATGGTTCTGGTTCTGTTAGAACGATACTGTTTCCCTTTGTGTATTCTCCTTCTTTTTAGACCCATTTATATTTATTTGATTTTGGTCAACTCGAGATACCCATAAAAGTAGTACAGACGGATTTGTCAATAAAGACTGAATACAGTGGTCGGTAAATGAATGTTACAAAGAAGCTTTTATACAGGTATGTATTGTTGTTAGTTAATGCTAGGGGAAATACCTGCAAGTGCTGTGTGTTATTTGACATCAACACGTTGTAATATTTGATTTTAGTCAACTTACTTTGTACTGACAGTTAGAGATGGATGATGAACTCAAGCATATGAGGGACTATTTTGAGTTCGATGTTACATCGATAATGGGCGACTTGTATAATACTGCTGGAGAAACAATCGGTGATGCAATAGATGACTTAGAGAAGGGGATAAGCTTCAGAGACAAACAAAATGAAACTTTAGTTCGTACATCCATGGACAAAACATACAAAATGTACATTGAAGCGCTGAAGCATTATCAAGATGTAGCGGAAGTATATTTATTGAACGAAGTGTTTAATCTACCAGAGGGGTTTAAAGGAAAGCTTCAGGAAACTGCAAGGGCAACTGTTGATGATGTGGTTAGTTTTGACGAAGTGGACCAAGATGGGTTTGACGCGTTTTTAGATTTAAAAAACAAAATAGACGAGGTAACATAATGTTCATACTCAAAATCTAATTAATTCCACAGGCTCATCTTGAACAAATAAAACTGCAGAAAGAAGAGGAATTTTTGGTTTCTCAATTATCTTTCTACGAAGACCACAAGCAAAAACTAGAATACATACAAGATTTAGAAAGCGAATCTGATGCCGAGGGTCAACTTGAATTGTTGAAGTCGCTCAAACAGGCAACTGCAGAATTAGAACAGAGATTGACGGAATCTGATTCTACTGATGAGAATGTACAAACACAACGGCCAACGATTTCAAGCAAAGGAGACCTTGTGCAATTAGAAAAAAATATATAGCGCGCAATCATGACGTCCGCCGCCCAATAATTTTAAAATGTACGGAAGAATCTGTTGATATAGACGTATGCCGAGGATATGACGTGATTGTTTTCGAATAAAGAACAAGATTGTAATGTTGTATGTTGATGCATTGAATGAACAGTCATGTGAAAGAACGAACTAATGTTTTATTATAGTTTTGTGAAACCAGTCAACTCGAAATGGTCGCTGAAAACAATATTCATACATTCGGCAAACATTCTTGACTTGATATCGAAATCCACTTTGATTACTGCAAACCCATTTTTACTCATACCATTGAGATCAGGCATCCCATTTACCTCTAGCAGATAAGGTTTCATATTTTCATCAAACAGAACATCAAATCCTAATAATTCAAAACAACGATGTTTCATAGTTCTGAAGGAGTCGCCAATATCACTCAACTCGTCTTCATATTTTTTGTTATATATCGTGGCATTAACTGCACAACGGACAAGATCATGAAGTTGTTGGCTAGGGTCTACATTAAGATTTTTTATCAACTCCTTATAACTTTTATTACCATAAAAACCATAGCAATTATTTTGATCTCCCATTTGAATTTTTTCATGTAAAATCTTTTTATTATTTATACTGTTATTTGTAATGTGTATAAATGAGTTATTTAGCGTATCAACGTTGTTACTGTAGGCTTCACTTGCTGATCTGACAATTGCATCATCATACAAAAAGATTGAATCACCATTTTTAAGTAGCACGTACATTCTCATGTCAACCTTCTTATCATCAATCAATAATGGATTCCTAATGTATTCAGATACTACAACTCGTTTGCTCTTTCCCTCTGGATTTTTGTGTGGATTGTAATCATTCATCAACTCCTGGCGAGTGACAACGCGCACCTCATGACCACATCCCTTTGCTACAGGCTTACATATCCATATGTTTTGATCTTGATGTTCCTGGAACTCTTGTAATTGTTCAGGTAGATTAAAGGATTTTGGAAGATAATCAAAATTAGAAGCCAAATTAATTGACATTCTGTTTTTAGATGTTAGTTGATGACTATTTGGAAAGTGATTTATAATACAACTCTTTGGAAGAGGATATTTTGGGTAAACAGTACCCCATAATAAGGTCACATTATGGTGCACCACCTGCTCTTTTGGTACATCCAATCTAATAAAGTTGTTCTCTTCTAAAGTACGCCGTAGCACTGTAAATACATCTCTATCGTGACTTCTGGTCTCTAGAAAATATGTTGTTGTATCTTCTTTAATAACTACAGGAGGATATTCCGTGTGGTCCATATTGCACCTATCAGGTCTACGACATTGATCACCCCATCTGCATCTTTTCGGTCCTGCAATCTTTGGTTCAACGAGTGCAAATTTCATTTGGTAAACCAAAACAACAGAATCAGAAATCCACGAACAAAGCAACAAAAAGATGAAAATAACTGTATGTTTACTAAACAACATTATCTGGTTGTGGCGCAAATGACAGAGCCCATTCAATCGCCTTTTTGAACATGTTGACGGAGTACACATCAATTTTGTCCCATTTGTCTTGATCCGTAAAGTCTTCAACAAAATGTAAATGTAAGCACAACTTTTGCATTCCACTTTTAACTAATACGTAAAGGAACACAGGTAAAAGTTTATCGCTCCAACAATCCACAGGTATGTTGCTCCTATCCGTCCAATGTTCATCTGCTTGATCACAAATCTCTTTACAGGTCAAACTAATTGCTTGAAGACCAACTTCTGGGTTCTTGATGTTATGAAGCGAAGTCATCCTTGATATGGCTTCTGAATAAGGATCTTCTATACCCTACAACAATTAAAAATATTCACAAGTCGTTAACATACATTAAGAAGTAGACATGGTTCCGGCTCGAGGTCTTGTAATGATATATTTGAAAGTTCCATCAATTGATCTACTGTCCTCTTAAGAACAATTTGTAGGTACAATGAATTCATTAAAGTGTCAAATGCATAACTGGCGCATATCGGCACAAGTTGTTTATAGACAACAGCTTGACCGGTTATGACGTCAATATTTTTCCATTTATTTACAAGGAATATTGATAGTTTTTTGGCGAACATCTTCAAGTCATTAGTGTTTTTTTCAATACTAATCCATGCAGTGTCTTGTTGAACTGTGTTCCTGCTCTCAAATTCTAATGTAAACTTCTGTAAAAGTAAGCTCAAAGGATGATCGCTATAACTTCTTGTTATTGACTGCAAATGTTCTTGAATCAAATTTAAACGAGAATCCTATTAAATGTTGAGTCGATGTGAATAAATATTAATTACATTGTTAGTTGCTCCTAGAGAATTGGTAAAAGTTTGGTCATGCTTGTTGTTATCAACATAGTTCGCTTCAATCCAGGTTGACCATGCTCCACCTTCATTTACAACTGTATCGCCTGTTGTTGAAACCAAAGAATGTGAAGATATCATTGATTTGAAGCTAGTTAATCTATTGTAGTAAGTATTGATGCTATCAAAATAGAACTTACAATGTCTTTGTTGAACCTGTTGCAGATTTTAATCTTTCACGCAGTTCAACTCTCTTGGATGGTGTCTTCTTTTGGTCCATTGCGATTGAATTGTTCATGGCCTTTAAGGATTCTAAAGATTTTTTTGACAATCTCTTGTTCCTGCTCTCATTCATATAAAGAGATCTGTATTCTTTTAATTCCTTCAAGAATTTGTTTTTTCTATTTAACTTGGCCAAAACAATTGGTATGTTGTGATAAACATCTTCAGTAAATAACAATTTACAAGCCAAAATTACATTAGGCCTCATTTCCTCCAATATAAATTTAACAACTTCAAATCTACCTTCTGTGAAAGCCAAATGTGCCACGTTTCTTCCAAAGCTGTCTACTTCAAACAGTGCGTCTTTTCCTGCTTTGAGGTAAGCTTTTATGAATTTATCCAAATTGCAAGACAACAGTTTTTGAGATAATTTACTTCTATTAATGGTGTTCTGATCGTAGGTCGGCTGTGTTTTAGTAGCTTTAATGTTTTTGTACGTGAAATAAACACCTGGTCCATTGTCGATGGGCCTTGAGGAGTCTTTTGTTGATGAACAAACGATAACCTCGACTGAGCCGTTATTCTTTAGGAACTCCTTCTCGGATAATGAAGGAGAAATACACTCTATTGTAGTAGGAGTAATTTTAGTTATAGTTTTGGAGAAGTGGTTGTCAAATCGAACTTGTATGTTTGGGTCGTAGATGTCGAATTGACCGGTGAGAACAACAAGAACATTTCCTTCATAGCTACCTTCACAAGGATCTATTCCTGTTACTGTGACTGAATTACCTTGTCTATTCCCAGAAATTGATGGCGAATCTAATCTCAACTCCGAGTTGTTGTACATGTCTACAACTTCCCAAAAGTACAATAAGCTTTCTCTTGATTTCCTCAACTCAGACATTGGGTAAGTTGTTATTTGAACGTGAATTTCTCCACCATTACAATCTAAAAGTTTGAACCAAGAGTCTACTGTGTCGTCTAGCTTCATAGTATTTAACTTTAGCTCGAAGTGGCCTAACTCATCATCCTTGCCTAACAAGTCTCTGTCGAAGCATCTTATTAGTATTTCATCTTTATCTGGCTTTTTACACCTATCGAATGAGGGACTTTTCAAATAAAGACTTACGTAAAAGAAAATGTTTGATTCCATACTGGATTGACAGTGTTTTTCACTACCCTCGTTTCGTAAATTTGGTCATTTAGCTGTGCCACAACATATGGATCACTCGCAAAAGTATCTTTTACATCCAAGTTTTTTCCTTCCACTATCGATACCTGAACAACAAACGAATTTGAATTATCGCTGGCGTCTAGAAGGGTCTGTAACAGGGACATTTATTGCAAGTTTACCAAAGCAATTTTTCGATCCGTTTGGTTGACATCACATTGGCCCCTCGGTAGAGAAGAAGAAATAATCAAAAGAAGTTAATCATTAAACATATTTATTACAATTTAGATCTGTGACCGTCTCTTTCAGCATACACTCTTCCAACCAACTTGGCAACATCTGAACTCCATTTGAATCTCTTTGAATTGCTTAATGCCTTGAACGCCTCCTCATTATCCTCCTTTGCTGCCAACGCATACAATAACTTCTCCAAAGTTGGTCTATTAGCAGAATCATTGTATAATTCCAAAACACATTTTTGAACAATTGTGAACAACTTGCGAGCGTATTCCCTCCTGCTTGCATCCTTCATTCCGCTCACAACCTTCTTCAAAGTATTCTCTCCAACGTTCTTTATGATGGCTTCAATTCCTCCTTTGCTCTTAATGTCATTGTCCATGAGATGGTGTTTGAGGTAGAACCAATTCAAACTGCTGCTGATTTCGCTCGTTGCCATGTCCTCCATCAAATTGTTAATGGCGATGGCTCCATTTCTGTTCAGCAAGTATTGTACACAGTATAGTAGAACGACATCTACATCGGCTTCAAAGTCTTGAATGGTGTACTGGACAGGTGGTGATTGGAACACATCTTGTCTCGTTACCTTTACGTCCTTGACTTGTTTGTCGATGGGTTGATTGTGTGGTACTTGTCTTAATGTGTCGGCCACGTCCAAAAGTCCAATGTGTGCTACCCACGTTTTACTTGCTCCGTAGAATGTCCTTTCGTCCGTTTTATTCTTTCTTGTTGATGACAATATTTGTTGATTTTCCAATTCTCTCTTTTTGAGGTCAGGATCATTGTTTGGTAGCTGAGCGTTCATTCCACCGAGGAATTGGATTCCATAAAAATGACACAATTGGGCCACTCTGATCTGGTACTTCTTCAACAGGTCGACGTTGGTTGTGACAATGTGTTTGGCGGATAATGTGGTGTTGACGTCCTTGTCGTCGACTTTGAGATGGGTGTGATTGGCAAGCACTTGGACGTAACTGTACAAATAGTCCCATCTTCCACAATTGACTCCAATGCAACGACCTTCAAATGCCTCAATGTTCTTGGCAACGTTGAATAAACCTGGGTAGGTCTCACAGAGGAAAACAATCTTGATGGTTCCCTCTGGAATGTTTGTTTTGGTTTCAATGGTCTTTAAGGCGTCTTGCCACAATTGCGCTTCCTGGGTAAGGTGCATCTTTGGAATGTAAAGAAGGGGTAGTGTTTTCTTGTTCAGAATCATGGGGAGTACGAAAGTGCTCCATAATGCCAAATCAAGGAATGAACCAACGATGGGTTCGTTGTTCCTGAGAACGTATGAGTCTAGGCAATGAAGACCTCTTGGTCTGAATGATGTGGGTGGGAGGTGTTCTTGATTTCCGGTAGACTTGTACTCTTTTCCGTTAAATTGAACTTTTGCCTCACCGGTAAATAAATCTCTCAAATGCCTAATATTCTCGCATACTGACTCAATTTGAGCACCATTTGCATCTTCACCGCAACACATCCAAGCAATCTTTGGTGCATTATCACCGGTGGCTTTGCTCATTTTGCTGTTTTGTTCGGAAATGTAGTTGTAGGCGTTGATCCCCATGCGGTTTAATGCATTTCCAGTCATTTCTAGCACAGTGTTCTTGTACTGCTCATAATTCTTAGGGTAATCTTTTGCTTTCCAACCTGAGGTGGGGTCTTTTAATTTCAAATCGGACAAATCACCAGAATCGACTCTCTTCTCCAGTGCTTTTCTTTGACGGAAGATTTCATCGTACGCCGATTGATACTTTGCATCCAACTCCACCGCAAGAGCAATTGCGTTTTCATAACCAGGTTGCAATTCACCAAAGTATTTTTTGAATACGTCTGTTGCGAGTAATTTAAAATCCTTGCCAGTCATGGTAATGTTGTTGTTTTTTATTGTTTGATGTCTTAAAATGTTCAAATCCATTTTGATTGAAAACCCAAAATAAATTGATCTTTCTTCCGGAGAGATCGATCCGCAGGAACAATAAAATCCAAGGAGAATTTAAAAAACAATTACATAAAACATATTTATTCCAAATTTTCTTTTGCCATGGGTACGTACCAACAATACACTATTCCGTTTTCATCACCGCTATACAATCTCCTGTCATCAGTAGATACGTACAAGGCAGTTACTGCCGCCTTGTGTTGATGCTTGCTTGCACATAATTTCAACGACACCAAACCACTAATCTTGTTGTGCAAATTCTCCTGAGGTTGAGCATCCTCCACTTGAGTTCCATACTCAAACTTGAAGAACTTGATGGTTCCGTCTTGATGACCAGTGATGACTACATTTTCAGAGCTATAACAAGGCGCCTGAGTGATGCAAACGCTTACAATGGGACTACGACCGCTTACTTTCAAAGTATCGACGGTAGCTAACAATGTACCGTTGATCGTAAATGCATAAACCATACTTCCGCTACAAACAACCAACTCGCCGCTATCATGATTAATAGCTATACAAGAAACTGCATGTTTCTCAGCTTGCTGTACTTGTTTTAACTGTCGTAGATAGCTCATTCGGTTCAAATCCCAAATGATACAAACTCCGTCTTTATCTCCGCTCACAACAACACCGTGATTCGTGCTAGCTGCAATACAAGTCAAACTACTGGCGTGTCTACAGAATCTAGCTACTAATTTCAAATCTTCGTCTCCCTTCTTGTGACTCGTTCTTCTCTTGCTTGCAACTAATTTTCTAATCTTGTAAGCGCTAATCACTCCGTCGTGTCCGCCCAATAACAACATGTCTCCATTCCACGTCAAATCAGCACAAGTGATTCGACTAGTGTGTAAATTTTCGTAAACAGCTAATGCCTTCTTCGCATCTTCTTTGAAATTACAAACTCTTATGGAAGAGTCGCTGTGTTGATAGCTAATGTATTTGGTTCCTTTCGGATGAACCAACAAACAATGAGGCGACATGACGATCACCTTGTTGCTGGTGATTCTAGAGGTTATCCTTCCCATTTCTGTAGAATTACTCAATTTACGCAAGTTGTTATCGTTGATGGATAATGATGATGAAGTGGACGATAATGTTTCTTCGTCATGCGTGGATTGGAACAATACGTCATGATCTGTACATAAATGATGTACCACATCTTGAGGGTTATTATAAATGGCCAATTTATCAGTAATTTGATAACTGCGCACTTGTGCAACTTCGATGGGGTGAGTTGAATCAGTGGTAGGTGTTTGTGGAGAAGAAGGAGTGAAACTTGGCGTGGGTCCATCGAAATCTTCTAATAAAATAGCTACAGGATCCAACACGCTCGTTTCGTTCAAGCTACTACCTCCGCTTCCACCAGTTCCTCCTACAATTCCGTTGCCAATCAAATTATTCAAAATTGGTTTCTTGATAAATGTGCCGAAACTAGCGTTCATTTCGCCTGCTAATTGATTCAAGCTATTTTGAGTGGCCAACAATTTGGTGCTCACCAAGCTGATCTCTTCGCAATGTCTCTTTGGATGAGCTTTGGTGAATAGTTGATGAGGCGTTTGTCCAAAGTTACTGATTTGACTAATGGTTGCTTGTTTTTGCATATCGTCGTCGATGCCATCAATGTCGATGGCTCCTTCGTAGGTCAAATAGTAATAAACGTTCATGGCAGCGATGGCATCGGGTCCTTGTTGTTTATAACCGAATATCAAATCGATCCATTCGTGCAGATGCTCGCTCACGTGATCGCTCTCGAGTGCCATTCGATGGAGTCGAATGAATTCATAAGGGTCGTCTCTAGCCCACGGCGGTAGTATCAAGTGATTGACGCCCGTTCCTCCCTGTTTATTACCAAAGTTCACGTGATTGGTGTTCGTCAAGAATTCAGGCAAGTAGAAAAACTCTGGAATCAGTTCCTTGACGTCGCTCATGGTGTATTCGGTGGCTGCGCTTACCCAAGTGTCGTGTAGACTAAAGAACATGCGATCGGCATGATCGAATTTACCGCCCTGTAATTCCATGTTTTGACTAGTGAAGGGCTCCAATCTCATCAAGTAGTACAGCACGATTCCCGCGCTACTGTAGTGCGTTCCGTAGTGGAATTTTGGAATGCTAGGATCGCACCACATATCAAATCTCTCCTTGAACAATTGACTTCTAGCTTCGGTGAGTGCACCCATGGGTTTGCTCAAATCACGATAGCTATTTGGATTGTTCAAATCCAATACCTCAGAGGTATAGTCCTTTAGGATCCAAGGAAACACTGGATATTGAGTCAAGTCGTTAAAGCTACGACCCGCTAATGTATTCAAGTACATCAAGTACTCGAAATTACTCATTTCTCCCTTTTGCCACGCCGTTGTGATTTGTTTGAGATTGGGAACTTGATTGATGCGATAGCCAGTGATTCCGCTGCTCTTTTCGCTCAAGTTTACATTCTCGTTAATGACCTGAGTGGCTCTCGATACGACCTTATCGTGTATTTTGAACATTTCGCTCTTTTCTACAACAATTAACATGTTGCGTCCATCCACACAAAAAAATTCGATAGCTGTCCATTGTAACAAGTAACGACGTTTGTGGACCTCTCTTAATTCTGTCAATGGTAATTTGATCACAGCATCTGATTGTTTCGAAATTCCTAATTGTGTGGTTAGCAATGGAGAGATGGCATCTTGGAATTCTTGGTTGACTTGTACGATCTTGTCGTCTTTTGTAACGTTCATGTTATCGATCACGTATAGATTGTCCTTACAAAGAACGAATAGACCGCGATGACCATCTAATCCAGTCACTCTCAAGCAATTATGCATTTCCAAAATCACATCGTTGGAATCTAACAATTTACGAATTTTGAATTCTGCATCGTCAATGTCCAGATCCAAATCTTGATCGTAATGATCGTCGGCTTCTTCAAAATCAGATTCGGTCACCTGATCGACATCTGTGGTTGCAGTGTTGATGCTCAATTCTTCGTTGGCGGACGTCATCACGGTTGGTGTTTTTACAATAATGGGTTTGATAGGAATCGTGATCGAAGGAGATGACGAAATCTTTTCCGATTCTTCATTCACATCGTTATCTAATTTTGAAGATTGCAAAGATGCCATCTTTTTGAATTGATCCAAAATGTAATGATTCTCTTCCATCGTTTCGTTATTTACTACTTCGCTTGCCACCTCATCAACCAATGCAGCAGCAGCGGTCGTTGCAGTCGTCGGAGTGGGCCTATTCACCAAATGAGGTTTCGATTTTAATAACAAATTCTCATCTTGACCCACCGGTATGATCTTTCTTCTCATTCGATAAGGTCCCTCTGTATAATCTAATCTCCATAATGGAGATTCCACAAATGGAGGTTTCGATTCATCAAACCAAATGCTAGATTCTTGATACAATTCGTCTCTCATTTTCTTCCATTGATTGGTAGAATTCTCATTCTTGATAAAATCAAATTCGCGTCTCGCTTGTATTTTCTTTTCTTGTCGTTCTCTAATTTGTAAGTAATCTTGATTACAATCCTTAGCGAGCGATAAATAATGATCGTTGTTCTTTTTTACTCTACGTAATACCGCACCGCTACTGCTCCTGTTACGAATGGTGGATTGATTGGATTGTACATTTGAAAATTGAGTGGTTACATTTTTTGCATTTCTTGCTTCGTTGTCGATCCAATTGGTATAAGTACGATCCAAATCTCTCTTAAAGTAAATATCCAATGTATCTTGTTGCTCGGCGAACCATGCCATGAAGGGTGCATAATCCCCTTCGATCAAGTGATTAAAACCAAGGCTCAAATCGACGGTCAATGGTTGATTCGGTAGGTCGGAATCTGCATTCACGATGCTTTTGAAAGTAAGAGCTTGTTGGAAACATGGATTGCGACTCGCCACCATAAACTTCCAACTACGTAACACGCATTCGTGTAATTTCGAAGAATCACTCAGTAACCAAGTATAGAATAAATAACTCGTGCACGCAAAGTATTCTTGGTCCTTATTGAGCGGATTTAAACTGGTCATGAACCAGTTGTTATCGATTGCGCTCGTCAACATGTTACATAGTCCATTCGCATCGTCTCTTTCCTTGTGCATGGCGTATAATAAAGCTCTATCGAGCGCTCTTAATGCAGTCGCGCTGTCGCTCTTTTGAACGCCTCCCAACGTTCCAATGTTACTTCCAATGTTCAATAATGTATTCATTGTTGATTTCAAGGATGTGGATTTTGTTTTTGATTCCAATTCGATCAAAACCAAACACACCTCATGAATGAATTGCGTACATTTGTGATGCATTTGATAAGGTATGATGTCGCTCCACATCATGTCCACCAAGTAATTGGCCAACTGGACCAAATTACCACAAACTTTTTGATTCTTTTCTGAAATTTTCAAAAAGGATTCGTCGCTCACTTGATTGATTAGATTTTCCATCAGCGTGCTTCGGAAATTAGATGCGACGGTCGTTGAGATTTGTTGTGGAATGCTCATCAAGATGTCGTCGATCAATGGAATGGCCTTGCTGACGTTACAGAATTCGTTGGTGATGAATCGACAATACATGTCAATGATCAATTTGGATGTGCTCGAATTGAAAATGTTTTTTGATGATGATGGTCGTGGTGGGTACGATTGGCGATGATTTGTTGTTCAAAGTTGACGATAAAATGGTGTTGCTTGGAATTCTAAATTCTTCATCGGATGGATTAGGTACGTTCACGAATAACAAATTGGAGAATTCTTCCAACGTTTCTAATTTTCTACAATGAGATCTAAAATTTGAATTTCCTCTGTAAACTCTCAACAAGAACATTAAAACGGCATCACATAACGCTCTCGATTGTTTTTTAGATTTATAACAAGATGAAGACATTGAAGATGATGACACATTTAAATTCGACAATGACGTAAAAACATTTGGTAAACTCATGCTCTTATTCAAATCGAATACCGGTGGTGAATTGGTACCGTTGTTATTCATCATTTCTTTGACTTGTCCACTGTGTACATATTGACGTACCATCTGCCAACGTCTCTTTGCTTGTATCGCTTTTTCGCTCTTGATAATATCCGAAAAGTAATCAAACGTCGATGTATTTGGATAACTCAATAATGAATATTCATCATCGTGATTGAATTTTAATAATTCTAATATGATGGATAAAACATCCATAAAGACCACTTGTAATTCGATTCGATTGTTTTCGTTATTGTTGGCGGAGGTATTGGCGTTGGCAGTATTGATGGATGATGAAGACATCATGTATTGATCGTGTACGATTGCATCGCGATGAGCGACTGGTAATATCATTTCGAATAATGGAATGCCGTTGCTGTCGTGTGGTATGTTATGTGGATAAGTAACCGTTCTGCCCAACATTAAGCTAGCTAATGAATAATACAAATCTTGTTGATTGCAATATGGAATTAAGGCTTGTTTGAAAATGTTATAAATCTTATCGTTGCGTAATCGATCGCTAATCATTGCTGCGCTCATTAATTGAATCGAAAGGATCAAACTGATGGGTTGGACTCTTTGATGAACGAATTGATAAAACCATTTCAAATTTACATTTCTCGAAAAGACGTCCAAGTATTCACCTCCGTTTTTGATGATCAAATCATAAAGTAATTTCATCATCAAATTGCGACAGCTACATTTCGTATAATTTTGTTTCATTCTCTTGAATGGTCGATTTGTGGTCGTGTTGAGCGTGGATGATGAAGTTGTAGATGACAATGTCAAACTCGAATGTTGATTTGTTTTTCTAAAGTGACTCGGCGTTAATTGTACTGGACTCGATGATGACGACAATTGTTGTTGTTGTTGGAAATGTAATTGATCTAATTCCAAACTATGAATCAAGAAGCTGCTAATGTTTTGGAAATCTTCATCCGTGATTTTGTGTCGGAGTAAATTATCGATGGCTTGAATCACCGACAACACAATTTCGATATTTGGAGATTCATCCAGAGCGAACAACAAGTGTTGAACGACTCCAATGTGTTTTAATCTTGATGCGTTCCAATTTCCATAACAATTTTCTTTAATCAACCAAGTGATCCTTTCGAATAACTTTCGTTGGATCGGTATGCTCGTTCGTTTCCAAATTTCAAAATCCAACATGCAACGATTACAAAATTTCAAATTGGCCAAGATTTCTTCGCCAGTAATGGACGATAACATGACGCACTGCCACAATACTTCCAGTATGGATTCGGTGAACAAGGTTGCTTTTCTTCGCAAGAATCCATTGATAATGTCGTACCCACCGATTCGTTCCATCTCATCAGTGACGCGATCAGAAAATAATAAATGTAATAATAAAGTGAGCGACTCCAATAATCGATCGCTCGTGTCCGATCTTTCGATCAGATTCAAAATCACGCTCAATCCGTCGAAATTTAAAATGGCATCTCCGAGGGATTGTGGAGTGCACGGGAACGCTCTACCATGTAATTGCGCACGAATGTTATCGTCGTGTAGGCTGGTCAACTGGATGCCGTTCGTAATTGATTTTTGAGAAATTGAATCTAACGTGCAATGAGCTGCGGTGAATGCAAAAATCATCTTTTCTTCTTGTAAAGAAACGCTATGAATCTTGATGCTTTGTTCTCGATCTTGTTGTAATAAATCGATATAGTTTTTGGGCAAGTGATCGCTGAGCGGATTCAAATTGGCCAAATAATCACCTTGATAGTACCCGTTGTAATCTTGACCCGCCACGTACATGCTATGGATCGATTCGATGGGCAACGCATCTTCGTACATGATGCAATTTCCCATTCGATAATTAAAAACACAATGTTCGCTACAAACGGCTAATTGAGCAGGAATGCGACCGCCCGCGAAATTAGTGTTGAATGCAACTTTGATGGTATCCATCAACATTCCATTAATGTACAAATTGGCCATGCTGTTTTGTAATCTATACTTTTGGTGACTGATTACCAAATGGATCCATCGATCGGATGGCAATTGAGATTTTTGAAATGCAATTCTTTTGCTCTTTAGTGCCGTTTGTAATTCCACGCTTCCATTGGGAGTCAAGTGAATCGATAAATGAGATTTGGAATCATCGCTCGTAATGCTCAATAACGTAAAACTATCCACCGTGGACGAGGTCGGTGATTTTGGAGAATGACAAGATTCTTGATTCGAAAAGTAAATCCAAGCACCAAATGTATATCCCTGATTCAAAGTACAATTCAAAAACGTGGTCATCTTGCTGCCTGGTTCCATTTCCGTATATGCTGTGCTCGATCCAAATTTGGCTCCTTTTTGAATCATCTTCATCACGTTGGGTTGAATTTCGTTTCTTAGTAACGAAAATAATTTTCTCCATTCGCACGTGCTGATTCGATAAGTAGCCACTCGTTCCATGATTTCCCAAACGATGGGGAACGTATCGCGATACGGAAAAATCAAATCCACGACGTGATGAAATCCTTGTAAATTGGGAGAAATGGCCAATGCGTGAATGCAATCGAAAACGCATTTTTGTAAATTGTAATTGTCGTTGGCGTAGGGCAGCAAGGTCATCATTAATTTCAATACGAACGGATTGAACAAACGTGCGTTGGTGGGCAGGTACAACAAATCGTCGATTTGAATTTGTTGTGGATTGTTAGAAGCGATCAAATTGCGTTCGGTGGCAACATCCAATAAAAATTGAAATGCCAAATGAGAATGACGCGTGCTCAAAATGCCGTTACAAATTAACGCATCCGTGATTCCAGATTCGCCGATTAAATTAATGAGATCCATCTTGTTGAACGGATGATTCTTGAGAGCGGCCGTCAATGCTCTGAAAAGCGATTCGATCAATTGGATCATTTCGGAATCGCTCGGAATGTGTTCGCTTCCTTCGTAAGCACTATTGGTTTCGTTGGTGTGCAGGTTGATTACGCCTGGCCATGGCGTGTTGATCAATACGCTAATGGTGGCGACGAAACCAGCTTCGCGGAACGTATCTTTGCTCCTCTCGCTCATATCGAACATTTTACGCAATGCATTAAAAATCGAAATTTTCAAATCAATGCTACCTCTTGGGGCCGTTTGTAAAATTTCAATCAACAATGTGACATTAATGTGTTTTTGAGCGGAATCTTGTACGATGATAATGTGGAAGATTTTGAGCGCCAAATCACGATACGAATCTATGAACAACATGTCTTGGAGCATGGTGACGCCTCCTGATTCTCTGAACGATTTTACATTATCTGGAGAATTGTGAATCATGGTGACGAGTAATTCCATGCTTTCGTCTCTTAATTGTGATTCCAATTCGCTGCTGATGGGATCTTCCAAGCTAACAAATCTCTCCGATAACAACTCGACCATGATTTTGAGCAGATTGAACTCTCTGAAATTGTCCTTGATGCGAGCGTCGAATTTGATGAGTTTGTGAATTTGACAAAAAACTTTGTAAGCTAATCTTGGTGATATTTTTCGTTGTAAAAGTTCGGTCAGGTTGAGTAACTCTTCGTGTGGTTTGTAATTGAGTCCCGCTACGATAAACTCGACAAGTTTCAAAACACGATCTTGAACGTGATCCGTACAGTAATCCAAATCACGAACGAACATTGCCACATTGTGTAATGGAATGACGATCGCGTAATTGTGACTGTGATCAGCGAAAATGTAAAGTAGTTGATCGATGACTAATTCTTGAAGCGTTGGTGATTTTGCTTTGAGGAATGTGTTGGCGAGGTATTGGTATGCTTCAATGTTTTTTAATTTCTTTCCGTTTGATTTTCCGAGCATGAAGAACTTTGAATATTCTGGACTGGGATCAATGTTTCTTTCTCCAACGAAAACTAATTCCGTAGACTGTCGTTGTTGTTAGTAAACGGTTTAAAATGTAGAATTACTTGTTTCACTATTTCGCTCATCATCTCAAAGTGTGTGTCAAAGAATTTTTCAAAATCAAGAAGGGCCTCGAAAACTGAGCTCACTCCGTTGGAGTTTGTAAAAGACTTTAATAATGTGGGATTGGTCGTGGTGCTTGAACGAACGATGGCAACCAGTATTGGTATGATTAACGAAGCAGTGTCCAAATCATTAACGTCAACGTTTTTTAACGTATCAACCAAGAATGGAACGTATTTCTAAATTGTTAAAAGTCATCAAGTCATTGGTGTCATACCTTCTTGTCCAAATGTTCTATCAGCGCCGTGTCAGCGTTTGAACAAGCAGAAACTACGGCGTCCATGGCCATTCTTCTAAACCGATAATTTTCGCTTGGATAAGTAGTTGTCGTGACCAGTTTGATTAGAGTATCAATGATGTCTGATTTTCTCATCTCTGATACAACTGGTCTGAACTGGGCTGCGTTTGACAGTACTCTACCAATGTCTTTTTGTATGGGTTTGATCTCTTCTGTAAAATCTATTAATGGTTAGTCGGTCCTAATTACTCGGCTTACTTTGAAGCTCGTCGCCTTCGATTGTTTGTTTGAGTTCGGATTCAGTACACAACAAGAAGCATTTTAACACTTGTACAAGTTGATGTACTAGTTTGGTCTCTGCAAAGGTTCCACCAATTTCTTGACTCAACACTACGAGCACGCTGTACCAGGCGCTTCGCTTAAATGTTAATTTAATTAACTCATTTAACATTGTTGTTCTGTTTTTGTTGGATAAAACCTTTTCTATTTCCTTTGCCAACCTATTGCACAATACTAACGTAAAAGTGCGTCCATCTTCAAAACTATTTGTGTGTGATTATGCGAGAAAAATGGTGTGTGATTACGCATTTTTGAAGAGTTCACTATCGGTGGAGTGTACACATTTTGTGAACAACTTGACCACGTCCTCCAAAACTTCCAACTGTTTTTTGTCTCCTAAATCATGGTATGTTCCCCATAATTTTCTCATGGATACAGCGGCTCTAATTGTCTCAACATCCAGCACTTGATTAATTTGTTGCTCTTCCTTTTTTTGTGTGGGTGTGGTTTCACCAGTTGCTTCTGGGGTTGTATCTGCTCCAAACCATGAGAAGAAACCAAATCTTTTGCTCTTTCGTCTGTCACTCATAGTAACATACTATTTAATAGAAGCCGATGTTTGACAAGTTGACTGGATTCTGAGAGAACATCAAGAATAGCCAGATTACGGCTCCTTAAATTTAATAATTTAAAGTACGATGCGCGTAAAGGTGCATCGCTTTATAATATGCAACGACTAATGTAATGGCATTGCGAGTTGATTGAGATTATTGATTAATTGAGGGGACTAGTAGATACAGAACAAATCGCAGTAATTGTAAGTAACAACCATAATGATACCTGAGAAAATCCTTTACGTTACAATCAACATGTTAAGTAATTTATAATGATGTACTCATTTCAGTTGTGGAGGCTTGCTCCTAGGAAGCCCTCACTTTCAGCGAGATACAATAGTTAATTCCCGAGTGGGCAGATTTCCATATCAAAAGAGTATAAGAATGTTGATCATGTCACAAAGGATACATTTTTAATAATCAAATCAGACAGACAGCATTGACTTACCAATTTTTCAGAAGTGATTTCGAATCTCTTGGACTTTTCACATTTATTTGATCGAAATCCTCAAACCATTCTCTTGGTTCTGACAAAAATGAATTTCAACTAATATGTTGATTCGTTATCTGTGTTTGGTACTGTGCTTTTAGCGTTGAACAAGTTCGGTGCTCCTCCAAACTGTTCGTGTTATTGTTTGTTTCATTTTTTTTAACTGTTAGCAAAAAAATAGGCTACTAGGAGAATCGAACTCCTGACTTCCATCTTACTAGGATGGCACTCTGCCGACTGAGTTAAGCAGCCAATTATTAGGCCAATTACTCTTGACGTCTATGGTAATAATATTGCAATCATGTCGAATTAAGATTGCTGTTGTATCTAAGATACTATTTGATGCATATAATCGTTATATTCTATGTTAGTTATTAATTTCTCTTCGAGCTTCTCATCGCCTCTTTCATGTCTACAAGGAGTTCATTGGTTGAATAATCAATACGTAAATATAGGAGACACTAGAGAAAACATTAAAGTAACTGTCCACTATCACACAAAGGATGCAGGCATTACAGAAGAAAGTGTCAAAGGAATACACATTCTAGACATAAACCATTGTATTAAAATTACAAATGCTGCATTTGCTCGTCTTAAAGGGATACATACTCTTGACGTGAGTAGCTGTGATCAACTTATAGATGCAGCAATCAATCATCCACCTCAGAGGAATACACTCTTAACATGATTCGTTGTAGTAAAATTACAGATGCAGCACTTGTTCACCTCGAAGAATTGCAGCTACTAGAAAAAATTCAAATTAATTTTTAAACATTGAAACTCTACACATTTACAATTCATGATGATAATTTGAGTTGATCATTTAAGAACCATTAAGAGTATCTAGAGACCTTGTCGCTTCCATGTTATGAAATTTCGAAAGGAAAATAAAAGTTTATTATAATTGCTTCTGCTTCATTGACTGTTAATTAAAGCTAAAAATGTACCTCCACTGGGGATCGAACCCAGGATCTCCGGCTCCGTAGGCCGACGCCTTATAATGTTGTTCCATTGGGCCATAGAGGCGATAAACTATAGTTTGTGCATTCATAATATATATATATATATATGAATGTATGATAATGATAACGTCCGGTTCTAACCTTTAAGACTTTTAAGAGCGAAGGGCCCTGCGAAGGTGACGCCAACGTATTCATTGTTAACGTGTTGGTGAGGATCTTTGCGTTGGGTGAAGTTCAGTTTCATTGTAATTAATCAAACAAAAGTTCCATAAAAATACTGAAATGACAAGTATTGAGCAGATGGCGATTTCTGGGGTTAGAAGTTTTGACCCCAATAATCCACAAGTCATACATTTCTTTAAGCCTCTTACGATCATCCTTGGACCAAATGGTGCTGGAAAAACAGTATGTTAACCTTTGAATGCGTTTCTTAATTATTAGACAATTATAGAGTGTTTAAAAACAGCAACGACAGGTGAACTTCCTCCAAACGCAAATCATGGCAAATCTTTCGTACACGACCCAAAGGTTATGGGCGACTCTGTGGTCAAGGCACAAATTCGATTAAAGTTTCGCGCAGTCAATAAAAAGCAGATGGTAACCGTGAGATCTTTTCAACTTACACAAAAAGCAAGTAAAGCAGAGTTTAAGCAATTGGAGGCCGCCATCCAAACTAAAGACGACCAAGGAAAAACTGTCAGCCAGAGCCATAAATGTAGCGAAATGGATGTACTTCTACCACAATGTCTCGGTGTGAGCAAGGCAATTCTAGAAAATGTTATATTTTGCCATCAAGAAGATGTAAACTGGCCTCTCTCTGATCCTGGAAACCTCAAGAAGAAATTCGATGACATTTTTGCAAGTACCAGATATACCAAAGCTCTCGACTCCATTAAAAAGTTGAAGAAGACACAAAATACACAACTAAAAGATTATCAAATAGAGCTTGGAAAAATAGAAGCCTATAGAGATACTTCCACCAAGTTGAAGCAAGATTTTGAAAAAGAGACGCACAAGATAAATACCATCAAGTCACAAATTGAACAGATCGATGTAAAGTTAGCACCAATGGAACGCAGCATAGCAAAATATGAGAAGGAAATGCAAACTTTTGGAAAACTAAACTCACAAATAGCCTCACTAGAAGCAGTTGTACTGGAAATGGGTAACAGCGTTAAACACTTGCAAGAAAACATGCAACATGAGTTTGAGGAGAGCGATGCTGACATTACCAAGATTGAAAAAGACTTTAAGAAACAAAGTGATGATCTTGAAAAGGACAAGAGGCAAGCATTAAGGGATCTACAACAAGCCAAGACCGATCGTGAAAATGTTGAAAGGATCGGAAAATCAGATGATGTCAGACTAAATGGTCTATTACACGAACAAAGCATGCTCAAGAAGAAATTAGAAGACATGAGCAATGACGTCTACTTGTTATCAAACCGTTACAAGATACCTGGATATGACAGTCCTCCATATGATGAACAATCGTAAGTGCAAAAAACCTGATTAATGCTAATCATGACAGAGTCATCAAGTTTGCGTCGCTTCTTGAACAATTATTAGAAACCAACAAGAAAAAGTTAAGACAAGTCAGAGAAGCCCATCAAAGCGAACAAAACGCATTAAGCAACACCATATCTCAAACGCAAGCAAAATACAACACTCTACAAAATACGTTACAGAACAGCGAAAAAAAACTAAAGGATTACAAAACAGCCATCCAGAACATTAACAACAAAATTGAAGCATTGGACGTTAATGAAGAATACTTGGCCATTACAGCTGATAAGATCAAGACTTTAGAAACAGAGCTCGCCACCTTACGAAAAGACAATGACTTGGATGGATTAAATACAACCTTGAGAAAAAATCAACAGCAAATGCAAGAACTCAATAAACAATTAACCACCATCAGCAACGATTTGAAAAAACGTGAAGCTGAGAGAATGACTGCCATCAGACTAGCCGACCTACAAAAAGAAAAAACAAAAGCTGAACAAGCACTCACCCAACATTACGAACAAGTCGAACAACAATTCAACAATTCAAACATTGAATGGACATCACCCATCAACATGAAGGATGCAAAAAACATTTACGAAGAAACATGTAAGCAATACAAGAAACGCATAACAAACATCACTACCAGTCAATTGAATCCATTACAACAGCAAGCGCCCCTATTACAACACCGAATCGACACAAACAACAACGACATCAAACAATTACAATCAACCATGGAATCTCAACAAACAAGAATTCAAAAAGAAACAAAAGGTCAACCACTCGATGTCCTCATCAAACAATCTCAACAACGTTACAACAAAATGTCATCAGAAGTAGCCATGATCAATTCGTTAAAATTATGTTACGAAAATTTCATCAAGCATGCGGAAGAAGACCACAAGTGTTATGTTTGCGATCGAGGTTTGGATGATCTGAACGAATTCATAAATCGTCAAAGAGAGCAATTAGAAAAAGCACCAGCTGCTCTAATCAAGAAACAAGAAAAAATGAACAAATTCAACATTGAGATGAAACGTTTCGAAGAGTTGGTTTCGTTGAACGAACAATTACAATCCATCACTACCAGTCAATTACCCCAAAAGGAATCCATCCAAAATGATTTAAAAATTCAATTCGAACAATTACAATCAAAGATTGAAAAAACCAAAGGCGAACTACAACAAGTACAATCCACCGAAAATCAATTAATCTCATTTTCCAATGCCATCAATCAATTACAAATGTTGAAAAATCAATCACAAATGATGGACACAAAGATTCAAAACGAACGCAACAAACAACCGTCTTCGTCTTCTTCATCTTCGTCCGAATCTTATGATTCGCTCATGCAACGAGAATCCGAAATCAAAAATCAAATCAATACTTTACAATCTCAAATCAACCAATTACAATCTCAATACCAAACATCTAGTCAACAAATCCAAACGGCGTCCACTCAACTCCAACAAGTCGTTTCCAAACATCAAAACAACCAAGTTGACTTTGCGAGGGTCAACGAATTGAAAGAACAAGCGCAACAAATTCAAAAGAAGGACGTACAGAGCACGATCAACGAACAATCTGAAATCACCAAACAAATGCCACATTTAGATTCCGATCTAAAAATACAAAAAGAACAATTAATAAAATTACGTTCCAAACATTCATCAGATTACAACGAACTCGAACAATCAATGATCGCTCTACAACAAGATGCCAGTAAAATACGAATGGCAGTTCAAGATCAAAAACAATTCGTAGAGTCGAAGAAATCAGATGAAATTTCAACATTGAGCGATAGCGTCGAGAAGAGAAGAATAAGAATGATTGATTATCAACAAAAGGAATCCAGCGCTCAACAAAGCATTCAAAAAATAGACGACATGTTAAAAAACAAAGCTCAAATACAACGCAACATTGTGGATAACGTCGCTTATCGCAAGAAGAATAAAGAATACGAATCGAAAAAATCAGAATTGACCCAATTGAAAAATCAATTATCCAATTTGAAAAACAAACATTCTGATGATGACGATGATGATCAAATGGATGGAAATGAAAAAAATGTAATTCACGACGAAAAGACGTTCACGACCATCAAGAAGAAGAGAGACGAACAAACGCAACAAAAAGCAACCTTGATCGGAATGAAGAGCACTCACAAGAGCAACCTGTCGAACATTCAAGATAAATTGCAATCCGATTCGAATCTAAAAGATGTGGAACAACGTTATAGAGCGACCATGATCAAATTAAAAACAATGCAAATCAGCAACGAAGATTTGGATCGTTACTCTGGTGCATTGGATAAAGCGCTCATGAAGTATCATAGCATTAAAATGGCAGAGATCAATGCCATCATTAAGGAATTATGGCAAAAGACGTATCGTGGACAAGACATTGACACGATCGAAATTCGAAGTGATTCGGAAGGAAGCGCTTCTGCTGCTCGAAAGAGCTATAATTACAGAGTGGTGATGAAGAAGGGAGATGTAGGGTTGGATATGAGAGGTAGGTGTAGCGCTGGTCAAAAAGTATTATCTTGTTTGATTATAAGATTGGCGCTGGCCGAAGCCTTTTGTATCGATTGTGGAGTGTTGGCGCTGGACGAGCCCACCACGAATTTGGATTTTGATAACGTCAGTAGTTTGGCAGAGAGTTTACAAGTGATCATATCCGAAAGAAAAAAACAATCAAATTTCCAATTGGTCGTAATTACTCATGATGAGGATTTCGTTCACAAGTTGGGAAGGAGTGATTTTGTGGATCATTATTATCGTATTTCGAAGGATCCTTCCACTGGTTATTCTAGAATCGATAGACAGGATTTTAGGGAGAACTAATCGGATTATTTTCTAATAAAAAAAATTATCTTACAAAATTGGTGATTGATTGTTATTTATAGCTGCGATCATTTTATTGTTCCGCTCACTATTTTACACACAAACAATGGATGCTACACCTCAGAGTGCTCAGCCGCTCACTCAAATGGATGAGCTGTACACTGAAAACGTAAACAATATTCACAAGAAGGAGGTTAGCTTTGGTACGGTCGGAAAGTTTTTCCGCTCGATCAGGTTTTTCATGTTGATGCTTGTGTTGTTCCTATCTGTGGGAGTACTTTTGGTCACGGTGATTTGGATCAGCAACTTCTTCAGCACCACTACCCAGGTGATGAACAACAATCAGTATTTGAGGTTTATCAATGTTCAGGATTATATTTCTAGCGTTACTCAGGATCCAAAGAGAATTACGGAGAGCGTAATGAGCGTTGTTGGATCAGCTGGCACCAATTTTACGTCATACCAGGAGGTTCAGGATCTTACCTGGTCAGTTTTCAAGAGAGTAGGTAGATTCCAAACCATCGAGGATGACGATGACGTTGAGAGAATGAACTTCTTGTACATGAACAGAAATGGCAACATTTTCGGTTACTCTGGCACTTACTTATTGGATGTTGGATATGCATACGTTCACGGATGGGGCTACACCAATGGATCCGACATGCTGCGTTATGAGATTAAAGATTTCCAAACCGGTGAGCCAGATGACGAATTCGAAGTAGTAGAGTTGGATTTGGCGTTGTTGAACCAAGCTAAAGCTAGAAATACCAGCTTCTGGGCCAAGCCTCAAGTAGCTGAGCCTTGCAATGATGATTTCCCAGGATGCAACATTTTACACAAATACTTAGCGCCTGCCTTTAAAAACAAAGTCTTCTTGGGCTTAAGTATCTATCAATACTCTGCATCTGTTGTTAGTGACCAGCTTAATGATCTTATTCTTGGAGATGGTGTTTCGTATATTATTGACCTTAACAACGGCCAACTAGTGGCTTGCTCAGATAAAACAGCGCCATTGACCACCATCGACGATGAAGTAGATGAAGTCACCTTTATTGACGTGGAGTCGTGTAAGAGCGGTTTGGTTTCCTCTAGCGCAAGGTATTTAAGAAGTATCCATGGAAAAAATATTAACATTGAGGACGATGATGACTATCACCGCTCGGAGTATAGCTACGGAAGCACTGGTGATGTCTTGGTGAGCTACGCTAGGTTCCATGATAAGGATGGTCTCAACTGGTTACTTGTGTATGCAAGACCAAAAATGAACGTTATTGGTTCATTTGTCATGTGGGGTGTGATAACTGTAGTTGTGAGCTTGATTATTTTATTGTTTGGTTGCATTGTTGGTCTTATCGCGTCGCTACTTATTTCTCGTTCTTTAATTAAACTTCGTAAACACATAAGAATGGTACAAGAACTGGATCTTGATAACATTAATAACTCTAATCTGGAAAGTAGTTTATTCTTCTCAAAGAACAATAGCTTCTCTTTCTTTAGTGACATTGCGCTTATCCAAGCTTCGTTCTATGACATGGTATCTAGAATGAGGACAATAAAGAAATACCTACCTGATCAATTCCATTCGTCTGCTGATCAACTACAATTGGTTACAGGGGATGTCGAAATGTCTGAGAAACAAGGTCTTCAATCTATGAGAATTGCAGTTGTTAAAATTGATTTATATGGGTTTGAAGAAAAGTATTCATCTATTCCAACGCTAGTTAGATTGCATGCTAACCTGTTCAATTTGATCAACGAACAAGCTGGAATCCACCATGGCTCTGTTGCTGAATTCGATCAATCTTCTTTTACAATCAAATTCCATGCATCACCAGACACCAACGACGTCAGCCACATTCTGAATGCGTATGAATGCAGTCTCTCTGCAGAACAAATATTGAAGAGCAAGGATATTGAATACTCTATTGCTATTTCGTCCTCAAATGTAATGGCAGGAAGTATAGGATCGGAACAAAGAAGGCAGTTTAAGATATTTGGACCTTGTATGAAGATTGTCGATCAAGCAGCAAGTGAGTTCAAGAATAGTGTTGTTGTCGATAGGTCTACAGTCATAGAGCAAGATGCAAAGTACAAGACAAGCTTCGTTGGATCCATTAAGAACAAAAAACTAGATGATAACCAAATAGATTTATATAAACTAGAGAAGGTCATGTATGTGGAAATAAATTAATTACACTTGAGTGTCACTTGAAATTGTCTTGAAGTTCAACAAAGTTAATTGTAATTGTGTTAAAGATGCAATTATTTCGTACACCTGTCCTCAGACATACCCCTCGATCGACATCTTTTGTTTTGCTTCAAACAAGATATTATGCAATTAGGGGAGTCGCACTAAAGGGAAAGGAACCTCCACCAAAAAAAGTTGTGAAATCAGAAGAACAACTCGAAAGGGAGAGACTTGAGAAGGATCGTTTAGAGCGCGACAAACTTTTCAAAACCATCAACAGAACAAAATTAACCACAAAAAAGAAGAAGCAAAAAAAGGCAAAAAACCTCAAAGAGGTTGACGAGGAAGTAGTCAGCAAGGATTCAAAAATATTCAATAATTTGGTAACAAGACACTTTGAATCAAACAACTTTGAGTCCGGGGAAGAAGCGTTTGAGACGATGCGCGAGGAGGGTATTCTTCCCTCTCGCTCCACCATAATTTCTATGATCAAAGGATATGGTCGCGATAATCATTTAGATGAAGCAAGAAGCTTGTATAATAGTGCAGTAATGAAGTTTGGTATTCTTGTAGATGATGAAATTTCTGCTACAATGCTCAATGCTTACCTATCCAACAATAAAGGAAAAGAAGCCGAAAAGCTTATGAAAGTACTTTCAAAACAAACATTAGGTCCACATTGTGTTTGCTGTCTAATTGATGATCTGTTCCGGAAACATCAACCTGAAGATGCCAAATCGATGTATGACTCCATGGAAGATGATATTAAAAATAACAACAATGTGTTAATGTCCATGGTTTCTGGTTATTGTTCAATAAATGATTACAATAAAGCGAGAGATATGATAAAACTAATTACTGATCAATACATTAGCAAAGATGCTACGGAAGTAATTAAAGTTGTCTTCGACCATTCAATAAAAGAGGGAGATATTTTATCAGCCCGTTCTGTCTTTGATAAAACACATAAAGCATTAAAATCATATGGTTACAATAAAATGATCGCAATGTACATTGAAAAGAACGATAAGAAAGGTGCTGATGAGCTGATTGCTCAAATGAGAGCTTCTGGAATGAAACCTAGTCCAGGATTAGAAAGGAAATATGAATCTTTTGTTTATATGGGCTTAAATAAAGAGGAGCGGAAAGAAGTTGATGAATATCTAGATGGGGTGTCAAAAGAACTGAAATTAGATGTGAGAGTGATTCTAGGGTTAAAGAAGCCAGACTTGGACGATGATACCAAAGAATACTTTAAAGGCCTCTTTGACAAATATAAAAACAAGAAGTTGAACGAGCGCGAGCAAAGGAGAGATATCGATGAGTACCATGCCCGTTTCAGGAGACGAAAATAAAAACCTTGTGTTAATCATGTTGTAATTGTAAGATATTAGACATTTGACATTTTGAGATGAGCAACAGAAAGCTGTTTGATGGATTCAATGACCTCGAGAGCCCTAGCATAGATTCGTTTGATCTGCAAAATCTCAATAAGAAAAAGATATCCTCACAATCGCTGACACCTAAGTTTGTAAGACAAGAATCGCCAACAACATCTTTTGAAAGGATAAAATTTGGAGATAAACAACCAGATCAAAAGGAGACTTTTCAATTCGCATCCAACCCAATTGATTCTGATGAATTTCAGTTCCAAAAAAGAAGGAGGAATTATGATGGTGTTAGGTCATTCATGATTTCAAACAAGTCCACGATCATCTTTATCATTTTGACCTTTGTACTTGGACTAATACTTGGCTCAATATCAAACTTCAGACAACAACCGGAACCAGTACCTAAACTAGAAAAAGACAAAACCAGAACACTTTCGCGTATAGTAAATTCTACGGGTGGTGAGATTATATCTCTACCAAAGCAGTTTGGATTCGCAGATCAACTTTTTGTAAAAGACTTACCAAAGCTCAACCAACACTTGTTCCTCAACATCCTTCGGACTGTACCAAAGAAAGATGCCGAACTACTCCTAGATCATGTACAAATATACCCGCAAACTAATAAGGAAGACATTTGGACGATCTCCACAAGATCAAGAGCTGCGATATTAAAAGGAGTTTGTGCGACTTGGAAAGCAATAAGCAAATGGACCAATGATAAACATTTGAGTAAATTGGTTGGCACTAAAACTGTTAGTGTTGAATTCAGCTCTATTCCTGAATTTACCGCGCGCTCAACAAAACAGCAAATGAAAATGAAAAAATTTTTGAAGGAATACAAAACATCCAATTATCGATTATCCGAACAATCATTTAACAATGTTCGGATTCTGTTGAAAGACATTGTACTAAAACCCTCATTGACATCATCACCTCACCTCCGTGTCGGCAAACCAAAACTAGACATGTATTATGGTAAAAAAAAGATCTCCCTGAGAACACCTCTTAACGAAGAGTTCTTACTTTGTCAAGTTCAAGGATCGCAGAACATTGATCTCTATAACTACACACAAATTGATCTAATAAAAAGAGATCCGATTCATCCAGCAAACTCTGATAATCCAGACTCTTATCCATTATTTGGTCTTTCAAAGCCGTCAAGTATAAGCTTGACTGCTGGTGATTGTTTGTGGATTCCAAGTATGTGGTGGTACTCTATACAGGGTGGAGACTCTCGTAATATTGCGATATCATGGAGAATTCAGATACCATCAAAACTTTCTACTTTATCAACAACAGCAATTTCAAAATAAATTTATTTTCCTATGAATGATTTAATTGTTCTTAGAATGTTTCCTCTAATTGTCATGGTGTCCACCATGTCATTCTTAACTGCTCCATCCTTTGAAAGTAGGCGCTTCAAACGCTCAACTTCGTTTGATACGTACTCCTCTCCCTTCTCTAAAATTGATTTCATGGCCTTTACGTAATGGGCTGCATTTGAACGGTTTGTTTGCGTGCGGTATGTTTGAATGTAATCCTCAGCCTTTTTGATAATTCCTTCCTTGGCCGTCTTGTCTGATGCTTTTAAGAAACTCTTTACCATGTCGCCCATCTTTTCCAAAAGACCAGCCTTATCATCCAAAGATCCAGTAATTTGTCTGTTCACACCTCCGCGTTCGTTCAAGAACTTCAAGAATCCTTCAGCTGATCTATCTCCATTATAATCCTCTGGTGTGGTCTTCTTTGTCTTGGAGAAGAACTTGATAGTTGGATATCCGGTCACTCCATACTTTTCGGTGAGTGGTTTGTTGTTATCTGCGTTGACCTTTGCAACAATAATATTCTTCTCGTTGCGGAAGGCGCGGGCTACCTTTTCATAATCAGGTGCTAGTTTTTGACAGTGACCGCACCATGGAGCGTAAAACTCCACTAGAACATCGTTTTCAGGATCCAAGACAAGTTTGTCGAAGTTGCTCTTGTCTAAATCTTCAACATCACTAATTGGACCTGGAACTCTGAGGCGGGCGTTGCTATCCTTTTGGTTGATGTATTTCAAGATGTCAGCTGCAGTGCGTCCGCTGTTATAGTCTTCAGGAACCTTGGAGTATTTTGGGAAGTATTTCAGTGTTGGGTATCCACTGACTCCGAATTTTTGGCAAACATCTTGTTGAGTTGTGCAGTCGACTTTCGCGGCGACAGAATCGCGTGGTTTGTGCTTCTCAAAAGCCTCTCCCACAATCTTATACTCAGCGACTAGATTTTTACAGTGCCCACACCCTATAAGTTACAAAACGAAAATCAAACTAAAGTCATACAAGGTGCGTAAAATTCCAAAAAGACGTTTTGAGATGATCCGACGTATTTGTCCACATTGGAGGATGTAATCTCAACAATACCAGGTACCCTCTCCTCTGGCTTTCCTTCGTTAGAAAGAACGCAATTTATTGTGAGCAGAGCAACAACCAACAAGAGTATTCTTGACATCGTTTTTATTTGAATTCGTTTGATAAGCCCGCGCTTTATCTTGAAGAGAGAGTTGACAACCCATAAAAGCACAAATTTCGGTTGCCTCAAAAAAAAATGCAAAAAACAAATACTATTATTGACTACTCAATAATTTATACAAAATATGGTTGTTTAATATTCTACATTTATTCATACTGCCTCATACATATTGCACTGGTTGAGCTGAGTGGTGTCTTCAAACCAGCAGGCTTGATGTAATCTAAATACACTGGAGGCAGATTCTTGTAATATTTGGGATTTAATTCTCTGTTCAACAAGGGATCGAATCTTTGATAACTGTCACTTCCATAATACGCCTTTTGATATCCTTCGTTAGCACCAAAACCTTCTCCGGCTTTCTCCACCCATGAATCCACTCTTATTGGCTTTCTGTACGAGTTTGGATCGTAGTAATCAGAATATGTATCTGCGTAGCCATTCAGTGTTGATTGATATGATTGTTGATGGTTTGATAGAGGAACTTTTTGTGCACGAGTGGAAGCAGCTGCTGAACTGAGTCCCGATTCTGCTCTGGCCATTTGCTGTGCCAGGTACTGCTCTCTTTCGTACTCTCTATCCATCACATCTTGAGGATAGCTAACTGAAGGAGGGGCGATGTTGACGTAGCTATGTGAATCTAGCTCTTGGTTAGTTTGAGATGCTACTTGAGCATTGATTCTCTCTCTTCCCTCCCTCTCAATATTTACATTGCTATTTGCGTTTATATTTGCTTGTCTAGGTGTAGTCGCCACCGACGATGGCTCTTTTCTGGGTGGCAAATTTAAATGGAGGTCTGCATCAGTTGACAGTTTAGGTCTTCTTTGGGAGTTCGAAATTACGTTGTTTGACTCTTGCTCTTTGTTGTCCATGTTGATGATTCGAGAACTTCTTGGACGAGGAAGTGATTCGCTACCGTAGTTGTGAGGTTCGACATCTTCACGGTTGAACACATCTTGGAGAGCAGATGATGTTCTATTCTTGTTAGTTCTCACTCGTTTTGAACTTGGTAATCCCTCAAACTCCTTGTTAAAAAACGCTTTTGGTTTGTATTGTTTGTATCCTATAGTACCTTCTAGGTACTTTTTCCATCCCTCATAACTATGGGTGCGTTCTCTTCTTCCCACTATATTACTGTGAACTTCGAAAACGTCTCTGGGATTGATGTTGAAGGTTTTCATCCTGTCCTCTTCTCTTGGTGGCTTTTGATTTGCCCACCCATAGTTATGGAACGGGGGACGCCCATCATGACTGTATTTCATGTACGTTCTCAAATCTCTCTGATCCTTCTTCAAAGATGAATTTTGTTGCTGAACGGTCGAATTATAATAATCTTTTTGGTAATGAATATCCTCTTGGTTCTGTCTTTCTTTTTCTTCCCTTATTTTGTTCCTCATTGCTTTAAATTGTTCTGCTTGTTGTTCAATTCTGTTTCTGTACGCTTCCGTTTCGTCCTCCATATCGTTCGTTTCAACGATTGGTATAGGTGCACGAGTAGTTCTCCTAGATAGTGTCGACCTTGGAGTTTCTTCTTCAATTGCCCTGTTATTGCTTTTCATGCTGCGCGGTGTACCCGCATTTGATTTCAAGTCGAGTGCAGGGGTTGGTTTTCGTGTTTTTACAGAGTTCCTATCAGACTGAGCAGACTTTGGCCTTTCCTTCACAGCTACCTGATGAATTACTGGTTCTGGTTCTCTTGGTTCACTTATCACTCTTTCACTTCTTCCTATAGTAGGAACGATATTTGTTGAAGGAGCTAGCGCTGTGTTAATTCTTGGTGCTTCAGTTGTAGTTGGATAGGTAAAATTTTGGTCGTAGTAGAAATCTCTTGCTTGTAATGTTGGTTGAATAGTTGGAGGCGGAGGAGGATTTGTATTTACATACGATGGAGGCGGACGTTGTTGCTCCCTCGGCTGGGGATAGCTTTGGTAGGAATTATTCATGATAGTAGAACCTCTATTAGAAAAATACAAATAACTGTCTCTTTGTTCTGTACTCCATCTATCTTGTAGTACTGGTTTAACCTCAACTATGGGGACATCCTCGGGATTTCTTGTAAATGTGCTTCTTCTGTGGTATCTTGAAAAGTCTGATGCTGACGCAGGTCTTCTAACTTCTTGGTAAGCAGGTTGTGTGCAGGGTGGCAGGTCATTTACGAACGGCCTGTTTGGTTGAACATATTGTTGATACTTAGACTGAGATGGATTCTGTGTAGGAACTACAGCTGTCATAGGTCTTTGAGTGCTACAACCGCATCCTCCATGAGTCTGCACTCCCGTGTACCCATTAGTCGGATGGTCGTGGAAATTCGAGACGTTTTGTACAACAGTTCTAGGAGCAGTCGGTGCTTGTTGATAATGACTGTTCTGTGTTGGTGGTGCAATTACATTTTGTTGGCTGTAGCCTGTTTCGCAGTCTTGACCGTTGAATTGACTATTCAAATTCGTGATTTGATTAGATAGTTGGTCTTGTTGTGTTTGGGCCAAGTTTCGTTGCTCAGGCATGTAAACTATTACAGGATTTGCTGGGGTGTAGCTACGGACTTTGATAGGCTGAAAGTTCTTGTTGTATTGATGGACAAGTCTTGTGGCATTGGGGTCTACGTATTGAAACACATCTTCACAATACGCCTGCTGCTGCATGTTTTGAAATTTAAAATTAATGTAACGACTACGTTTGGCCGTAACAGTTACTTTTTAGTTGTGTCAACCGAACAAGAATGAATATTCATCTGGCGACGACACAAATGGCAGTCAAATTTGAAATGTAGTATGGGAACGCGATAGTTTAATTAAACATCGACTAGTAGTGACCACTAATTTCAAGAACATCAAACAATCGAAATGTACATTTTATATATTATACAATTATGATACCTCACTCAGAAGCCTAATTTTCGCGTGCAGAGAATCGTAATACAAGTGACCAAAATCATTTTGAGCGCTAATTTCTACCGAAGTATCTGCGTCCATGAAGAATTCCTTCTCATACATTTGGACTTTTTTATCCAAACGTATTGCTTTGTGCTTCAATCCCTCAATCACCTCGTTCCTCTCACTCTGTGTATTGTCCCTTCTAATCATTTTCTTGGCATCACTCATGTACTGTTTACCGATATCCCGAACTTCTTGAAGACTTTCCGCTTTCTTTCGTTGTTTGTCGTCGCTTCCTATAATGTAATGTTCCATAACAACCTCTTTGGCGCTCTTTCTTCTTTGTCTCCTCTTTTTCTTCTTTTGTTGCGGCGCATCAGCATCACCTTGTGATAACGCTCTATCTTCTCTGGTTGCTTTGTGTGCTCTATTACCATGCCATGATCTGACCTCCCTTACATGTTGGTCCATTTGAGTCATTATTTTATTATGTAACTCATTTGAAACAAACAATTTTCTGTCGTCCTTCTTCACACGTCCTTCAATCTCTGCTCTCTTTTCTACATCTATTTTCGGCGCATGTTCCTTGTGAACTTTCTCAGCATATTCCTTCTTCTTCCTTAGTAGCTCTTCACGTTCCAACTTGTCCCTTTCTTCTGCTTCTTTTTTTATTTTTAACTCTAGCAAAATGAGCTCTCTACTCTTTCCAGCATAATATTCCGGTTGGTTGAGCAGAGGCTTGTGTCTGCTATTATCTAAGGTAACTCTTTTATTAAGCTGACTTTCTTTCATTCTTTCATCGTACTCCCTTTGAAATTTGTTCACTTCTTCTAATGTATTCTTTTTGAAGTTTGCATGTAATTGTGCAAGAGCCATTCTTTTTTCTTCTTGCTCAGCCGCCGCAATGCTTTCCGCCTTCTCTTCCCATAACTTGAATAATGGTTTGGAAACTAAGTATTTGGCTGCCTCTTCTTTTAATCTTTTGGCATCAAGTTTTTTCTGCAGTTTTCTTTCCTGCCTCAACCTCTTGTTTTCTAGAAGTTGTTCTTTTTTCATTGATTCTAATTCTAAAATTTTGAGTTCTCTCTCCCTCATCAAATTCTGTTCTTGCTCTTGAGATTCTTTTCTCTTTTTTTCTTCCTTTTCCGCCAATTCCTTCTTCCTTCTTCTTTCTTCTGACCTATGTAAAGCATACTCCTCACTCGATCTGTCAAGTAGTAGGTTCCTTTTTTTTGACTTTGCTTCTCTTGGAGAAGTGGATGCAATAGGTTGAACCACAGTATCCTTGGGTTCTAACACCTGTGATATCGTTGGAGTATTTACTCTAGGGGAGTTGTTTATGCTTCTTGGCTGAGCTGGTGGTTTAGGTGTTGTTATTGGCGTGACATCTACTGGGTCGGGGAAAGAGTTGCTAGGAGCATATACTGAAGGAACACTAAGTGGTTTAGGTGTTGGTATTGGCGTGACATCTACTGGGTCGGGGAAAGAGTTGCCAGGGGCATATACTGAAGGAACACTAACACGCGCACTGGTAATAAAAGTATCATTAGAATTTAAGATATCGGTTGACTGCTCTTCGACCTCTTCCTCCTCTTCGTCCTCTTCGTTTGCATCGTCGTTATTCACATTATCTTCTTGTAAGTCAGTTTTAGTTGGTTGCTCAGTTGTAATAATGGTATCTGAGGTTTCTTGAGGAACCTCGTTTGTTGGGTTGTCAATTGCAATTGTTTTAATTGCAGCGATTGAATCATCCAATTCATTCTTTAATATTGAAGTATCTTCTGTTGATTGTTCTGTGTGCATTGTGTCTGATAACTTAATTTCGTTAATGTCTGAAAAAGATTTTCGAAGGGCTTCTGGAACGCTTGTCCTTCTGATGATTTTTGGGCTATGCTCAGACTGTATTGGCAAATCACTATTTATAACTAATTGATTATTGTCCTCTGATTGTACTTCATTTTGTTTTTCCACCTTCACTACCCTCTGCAGTGTCCCGTTTATGATTTGGAATTTCTGTTCTTCGTGCTCGTCTCCATTTATTGTGTGCGTAAAATTCTCTTCACATACGTTAGTGCTGTTGTCATCGACTGACACACCGTCTACCGACATTTTTATCTACAGTCAACTAGCGTTCATTTCGAACTGGACTTTACCTGAATAGTTATCATCCGCGACCAAATTCTTTTTGGTTGTGCCCCGGACTGGAGACGTAAAGAAAGGTATCAGACTTCTCTTGGTAATTGTCCTCAAAGATGTGGCCTGTGTGATGACTAGACTCTCCAAATAACAAGCACGTCACAAAGGAACTCTTCATACCAACAACAGCATATCAAAAAGAAGAAGAATTGCACTACTATTTATTTATTCTTTTTGTTGAAACTTTTTGATGACCCTCTCTATTGCATCGAGTCCCTTCACAATGTGGTCCATACCAGGTCCGAACGACAATCTTACATAATTCTGGAATGGTGAATTATACAATTCTCTCCTCTTGCCTGGATTTACATCAAAGAAGATGCCAGGAACAACAATAACTTTTTCCTTGATGCATTCCTCGAAGAACCTGACTCCATTACGAATGTGTTCTGGTAGATCACTCAAGTTGGCCCAAATGTAGAAAGTAGCCTGAGGATCAACGTCAACTTTGATTCCACTCATTGACTTGAAACGTTCAAGAATATAATCTCTCTTTGACTTGAAGTGAGTTTGTAATGCGATCACATCCTTCCTTGCATACTCAGGATCCAATAGTGGTAGTGCTGCACTTTGAAGTCTGAAAAAAATTAATGTTTTGATGAAAATGGTAGTGAACGTACGGACTGTTTGCACCTCCTTCTAAGAAACTTCCTGCGGAGGAAACGCTTTCAATCAACTCTCTTGGTCCAATGATCCAACACACCCTCCATCCAGGTAATCTATATCTTTGATGAAAAAGAAGAAGAATGACACTTACCTCCAATTCTTGGTCAAGCCGTCAACAATGACGACTGGATCAGTGTTGACGTCTTCAACGAATTCTGCGGATGAAACAGTCTTTGCTTCTGATGGATCAGAAGTATAAACGTAACTGCTGTAAAACTCATCCATGATTAATGTGCATTTCGTTTCCCTTGCAACTTGAACTCTTGATTTTAGTTCCTCACCCTCTAGGAGTTGACCCGTTGGATTGCACGGGTTTGATTCCAAGATGACACTCAATCCCTTTTCATTGATCTCGTGCCTCAATCTGTCTGAATTGACTCTGTAATTTTCTTCTTTGTGTGCTTGATTAGGAATTGGTACTAATCTTTTGAAAATACTAAGCACTTCTTCATAGGCAGTGTAATCAGGGAGGAAGAAACCGACGTAAACATCTCCAATTGCAGCTGCTAAGCGGGTTAATGCTGCACGTCCTCCAGGTGTGATGCAAACGTTTTCATAGGTGTATTGAGACTGCTTTCCTTGTCTGTACCTATGATTGTATAGATCAGCAATCTTTTGACGCAGAGTCTTTGTTCCAGTGACGGGTGCATACTCGTTTGCATCTTCTTCAAAGCTTAATTGGGTAGGGCGTGGTTCAGCCCCTGGTATGCGTCCGACTTTCTAATGTTATGTCAAAATTTTAAAATTTAGAGGTTCTAACCTTCTGGTGCTCCCTGACCAAAATTCGCCCATTCTTGGTTTCCGTAGTAGTAGCCCTCCTCTTGAGCTCTACTTGTAACATAAATAACACCGGTTTTGTTAACACGTGTGAACCCAGGAAGCACATCCCTTGCAGGTTTCGAAGGGTGTGCAATGTCTTCTCTCAACCGTTTGTGTGAAGGATCCTCATCCTCGCGCATCTTACTAATGACCATCTCTACGGCAGTACGGAAGTCCATCTTATGTGGTGGCATTGTTGATTCTTTCTTAATTATGTCCAAAAAGAACACAGAAATTGTTTCAATCAGAATGAAGTTGTTACAAATTGGGACGCACAAGAAATCAATGAGGATTTTAAAACATTCTTCGTGTGGAAAACAAACAACACCATTTGAATACCAAGATCTTCGAAGATTAAAACACCAAGAATTATTTTTCGTTCAATCAACAAATTGATAGTAATTAGTCCGCTTTGTCGGTTAAAGTTTTCGTTCAAATCTGTTGACTACCGAACATGAACTTCCAAACATTAATAGGAGTAGTGCTAGTGCTGTCAATTCATGCCACATGCTCCTATGTGAAAGGAAGATGGTTCGACAGGATATTCATTGTTTTCTTTGAGAATCAAGCGTACTCTCAAACCATCAAAGATCCTACTTTTAAAGCAGTAGCAGAGATGGGAACTTTAATGAACAACTTTTATGGTATGAAAAAGCATTCTTAATTGATTGAATTAATTTTATTTAGGTTTGACACATCCTAGCCAGCCTAATTACTTGGGGACCATTGCAGGAAATTACTGGCATCGGCACATTGACCTTGATGTTGATTTAGACTACACCACAGTAGTAGATTTACTTGAGGCGAAAAACATTACTTGGAAATCTTACCAAGAGGACTATCCAGGAGGTGTAAACAATTGTTTCAAAGGAAGTCAATATCCGTACATGAGGAAGCACAACCCTTTCATGTCATTCAAAAACATTAGAGAGACGAAAAGATGCGATAACATTGTTAACGCAAAGGAGTTAGAAGAAGACATTAAGAAGAAATCTTTGCCTCAGTACATGTTCTACACCCCAAACATGTTGAACAATGCACATGATACCGGATTAAAGGGTGCTTCCTCTTTCTTAGGTCCTTTCATCCAAAATCTTCACTCTAACGAACATTTTATGAATAATACACTTGTAGTGCTCACTTTTGACGAAGACGACTACTATCACATTACAAATCGCGTTTATACAGTAGTCATCGGACCAATGGTCGGTAAAAATCAAATTGACGAGAACCAATATAATTTATACTCTATTCTTAAGACTGTGGAAGATAACTGGAATTTGGGATCCCTTGGAAGAAGGGAGGAGCACGTGAACGCTTTTTCTTTTAAAAATAAAACAAGATACTAATCTCTTTTTTCATGGTAATTCGCCTTCTAGTTTAATATGTACTTATGTTATATTACAGATCTGGTTACTTCGGTTCGAATGTTTAAAGATTCTTAATATTATTATTATTTAGGTTGGCCCGTTGGCAATGGTATCTTGAGGGGATCCTCGGGTTTTGAACCATATCTTGACATGGTAAGTTCCATATTTCGCTCTGAATGGTAAATCAACCCCTATTGCCTACTAAAATTAGTATTTTATTTATATATTTTATTTTTGTATCCCGATTCCACTGATATAAAGCAAACAATCCCCTGGAAATAAAATAAATAAAACACGATAAACACAATGAGCACCCAAGCATTCGACATCAACAACTTCAAGGGCGACAAACGCTTTTTAACTTATGAACAATCATTGTTCAATGCCTACAAACAAAACCCCTCTGCATTCAACCATGTCCAGTATATCACCGTCAACCCCGTCCCACAAGGATACCAACCAACTGGCTTCTTGCTATCAAACGGTTTAGGCCACGTACACACCCACCTACAAAACGTAAACGTGGTTCAAAAGGAGGCAGTCGTAACTCACGTTCAAGACAAAGCTGTACTTGGCAACATCATCGAAAAACAAAACGTTGAGGTTGTACACAAGCCAGTAGTTCAAGAGATCCACGAACAAAAGATCATTGAATTGGAAAAACAAAATGTTCTCAAGAATGTCCAACAAGGAACCGTCGTTCAAAGATCTACCGATCAAACCAAGTATGAGGAGATCGGAAGCGTAAACACCGAAGCAGAGAGAGCCCGTCTTGCTCAACTCAACGTTTCAGGTGCACCAACCGTAACCCGCCAATCCGGATCCACACACGAGGTCAGACAAGGAGAAGTCGTTGCCCAAGTCATCCGTCAAGAAAACATTGAGCACCACGTCCAACCAGTCATCACCGAAGTCCGCGAACAGAACATTGTCAAGGAAGTCCTACACCCCGTTGTACGTAAGGTAAACGAAGAAACAATCATCAGAGAAGTCGGTAGTTCACACGCACCAATCACCACCTTCAACGTCCAAGAGTACAAGGGCAACCAAGCATTCTTGACTTATGAACAAACCTTGTTCAACCAATACAACAAGGAGGGACACGCATTCGACTATGAGAACTGGGTACGCTCAAACCCAGCACCACAAGGTTACCAACCAACCGGTTTCTTGGCCTCACACGGTTTGGGACGTTTCCACAACATCTCCAACCCATCACACATTAACTACGAGAACAAATTACTAGGTGCTCAAAAGACTTCAGGTGCCAACTGGGACCAAAAGTCATGGATATCCGCTAACCCAGCCCCAGCAGGCTACAATGTCAGACAATACGGTCACGCCTACTCGTCACACCAATCTGATCCTTCGTATGCTCAATATGAGACTAGATATCTAGATGCTCATGCAACTCAAGGAAACAACTGGAACCAAAACACTTGGGAAGGCTCCAACCCAGCACCAGCTGGATACCAACCCACCGAGCAAAAGCAAGGATTCATGGCCAAGATCAAGAACGCTCTACACCTTGGAGGTAACAAGAACGCCCAACACGTTTAAGTAAATCTATTCTTATATTTTAATTTTATTGTTTCTTTCCTTTCAAAATGTTGTAAAGATAATTTAAACGAACTCAACGCAGAGATGACAGAGTCGCAATTCGAATATGAGATACCGCAGACACCTGAAGGCAAGATTGAATATGCCAACAGACTTAAAGAGATGGGAAATGAGTTTTTCAAAAAGGGAGAATACAAACAAGCCATCAGGAGATACAAAGCAGTACGTACGCAACACTTTTTTTATACTAATGTGAGATTGCATTATATATTAACGGCCTTGGTACTGATCTCAGTACTGCTATGGCAGGAGCAAAAGGTGGACCCCCAACCGGAAAGGTAATTATTTGTGAAGTAGAACATTAAACTAAGGAGATAATTAGTACGCAGAATTAATCACACCAATAGCACTTTCGGCGGCACTAAATTTAAGTGCATGTTTCATTAAATTACAGGAATGGGAAAAAGGCCTCAACAATGCCCAAAAAGCATTGAAGATTGAACCAACGAATGTGAAAGGCATTATTCAGAAGAGGTGAATGCTACCTCAACAAACTTGACATTGATCGTGCTGAACAAGACCTCAACACAGTCTCTGCTAAACTTCCCAACGATAGAGCAGTCAAGGAGGTCATGTTAAAACTTCAAGCAGCCAAGAAGTCAAACAAGAACAGAGAGAAGAACCTTTATGCCAATGTCTTCAAAAAAATTTCAGAGGAAGGTGGCCTCAACAAAGATCAGTTTAGTGAACAAAAATAAAGTTCTCTATTCATTTTTCCCAATTTTGTATATATTTGTTCTAAAAATAAATGTTATAATTTAAGCTGTTGTTGAAATTGGTTGCTTCGAATTGAAAAGTCAATATTAAAAATGACACACACAAAGCCTGATATC
Organism: Acrasis kona; assembly: GCA_026419775.2. Taxonomy (NCBI): domain Eukaryota; phylum Heterolobosea; class Eutetramitea; order Acrasida; family Acrasidae; genus Acrasis; species Acrasis kona. Next base: position 114,430 of record JAOPGA020001054.1, read on the forward strand.
ATTCAAGATGTTCCCTCCTTGTTCTGTTACAGCCACATACCTAGGGATATACAAGGAGCTTACTTAAACTGCAGAATAGCTAAAAATTTCGCAAAGTTAATAGATTCGAAATACCTAGCCGAATATCCACGTCAAGTATCTGGGCCAGCTAAGCCATACCCTCTATATAGAAGCGTTGATTATTCTCTAGTGTCAATGTTTTTGAAGAACCTAAACGTTCCTGAGGGAAGCCCGATGACGTCGAACCCAAAGAGATTAGCTGCTGTTCTTGACCAGCAAAGAGGCTCATTGCCTATTAATGTGTGCGTAATGGAATCAAGTAAAGAAAGACCTGTTAGAAAAAGAGTTAATGTACTAGGAAACTGTTATCAAGTATCACAACTTGTGACACCTTCATCAAACTTATCAAGTGACCTCTATATGGATGTTAAGACAGAAGCAGTCAAAAAAAATTCACTTTTTTCGCTAAAAGTGTCTGATGGACCTTGTACTAAATGGTTTGACTTTAACCTCGACAATAAGGGAAAAGTTGATTATGAGTCACCAAAAATGCATAGGCTGACAGGAGCTCCTATGCTTCTGAATTTATACATTTTTCACGCAGTGTGCCCAGAAACAGGTTTAGAGTTGGAGGAGCATTGCCATGTAGCGGTTGCATCAGCCATCCCTAAAATAGTTTCAACACCTGGTTGCACGTCACCAGGCCCTGTAGTAATAGATAGTAGAAAAGAAAGCTTCAAGCTAAAGCAGAGAAGTGAGGCTAAGGTATGATTGACGGTCATTGTACATTGAATAGAGACTTTTCGCCTAGAAGCTTGGTGTTATGTACTATTTGTAACTTTTATTGAGACGTAAACATTTTGTTTTAATTTATAATGAGCGTTTTTTCATGTTATTCATTGTGTCCAATGTCAAGACCAACACATATTGGCTATTCGCCATCTTACTCAAAAAAAAGCAAATCTCTTAATAATATTTATTAGAATACAATTAGTAGTAGAATGCAGCTTAATAAAATGCCATAGTTGATCTTGTTAGTACTCGAACTTGAAAGTACTTGAGATGCATTTGGGGCGTTGGTGTTAGCCAAAGTAGAAGAAAGTGTTGCAGCGGGAGTAGGAGAACGTGTTGCTGTTGTATTACCTATCGTGCTTGAAGGTGTGGGAGTTGGGGTTTGAGTTGTATTTGAAGGAACGGGTGTTTGGGTTACATTGAAAGTAGGGGTAGGTGTTTGAGTACTATTCGAGACGGTTGGGGTTGGAGTAGGTGTTGCTGTGTTGTTCACATTTGAAGTAGAGTAAGGTGTTGGAACAGGACTGTCAGTGGACGATCCCGGTGTCTGTGTTGATGTCGGTATCTGTGTTGGTGTCTGTGTCGATGTTAATGTTGGTGTTTGTGTCTGTGTCTGTGTTATGGTTGATGTCTGTGTTGGTGTCAATGTAGAGGTCTGGGTAGGTGTGGCTAGAGAGACTTCGCACAAAGTTCCATTAAATCCTGCATCACATACGCAGACATTCATTACTTTACAAATACCATGACCACTACATACACTCGATACATTCTTTGAAACACCACCACAACTCCAAAATTGACAATTGTCGCCACTAAAATCTTTATTACAGACACATGTGTCATTAGCAACACAAGCACCGTTAGAAGAGCATGTAGTGCTGTTAAACACGTCAATTCCAAAGCACACTGGTCTCATCTCCAAAATCATTTTTACTGAATTAGTGACAGTTTTGAAACCTTGGTTTTGGTCTGCTCCAGGAACGGACCATTTTGGATCACCAGATAACAATTCAGTGTGGACGCCGCAAGAGTGGTAGGTATCGTTAATAAACTTCTTTAAGAGATTGTAGTTGGCCTGTGTAGTTCCGACCAAGTACTGATTTTGAATGTAAATGGCATTAACATTCTTAACATAGTTTAGGAAATCATAAAGCTTAGCTTGCTCGGTGGTGTTTGTAACATACGTGCGTTCCCAAACAAACACATCTCTTTTTTGAAGTGTTGGTTGTGGGTTTGTCGGAACCCAATACTTGTAGTTTTCGATACTCACGGAGTCAAATGTTGGGAATGATGTAAAGTTACCAACAACATTGGAAATGACTCTTTCGAATTCTGAAGGAGGAGATAACAACCAAGTACCACTAACATCGAGTGCAATGCGCACTTTAGTGGATGTGTTTAAAGAATATTGCAGTTCGCCCATCGCGTCGGCAATGTAATTTCTTGCTGAATAGTCCATAATAAGCACGTTTGTAATGTCTTGGACCCATGCACTAAGTGTCTTGGTAACGCCTCTTCTGGGTACTAGAATGGGTGAACTATCATACCAGCGGGGGATTGCCCACCAAATGGGAATGTTGTGTGGTTTAGTTTCGTTAACGCACCATTCGACAAAATCGAGAAAATCGTTCGAAAGTTGTGTTTGATTTGTACTCCAATTTGGAAGTGTGTGCACCTCGACATCCATCACAATACCTTTAGGGTATGGTTGATACGCTGCAAAAGCAAAGGATAGCAGGAACACTAGTGAGCACACCAACACTCCTTGACGCCCCATGACTTTTTGCAGTTTATTTCCGTTGTTTTAATCTAGTGTTCTTCACCACATTTAAGTGTGAAAGCAGTTCCCCCGCATTAAATGTCAAAACAAAACCAGTAAAAATGTGTCCTCTGCGTGACTCAACATGACATTTTTTTACAACCCGCACGTAAAAGTACTCAATCAAGAGTATTATTTGTTGTAAGCTCCGAAACCTCAAACTCCGTCATCATCCATGTTATCTTTTGTTGGAAACGAAACAAAGAAACCGTAACATTGGTTGTTTGAAATTTGTATACAATTAAATTTTGGATGAATGAACAAAAGATGAAATTAATTTTTTTTAGTTTTTTTAATGTTAAAGTAGCCTTTTTGTTGCAGTAAGTCGCTGGCAACGTTACTTATAATTTTGAAGCGATCACTACCCAACTGTATTCCTCCGTACCATCTTGTTACAATGATGCAAACATTTCTTGCATCTGCTCTTTGAAGCATGAACAACAACTGGTCTGCGGCACCTGTTTCCCCGTCATCATCTCTATTTTCTATAATCTCATTTTCACCGTCTATCCGGTAGGCTGTAATGTTATGAGTTGCCGATGCGATTTTTTTATCTTGAAGAAGATGATTTAACACTTGGTGGAAATCATCCACGGAGTATACGGTCGCACAGTGTGCTACAAATTTACTCTTGTTCATTGTGAAAGGTTCTCCGTTGAAGATCTCTATTTGACACTGTGTGTTTGGGGCTTGATGTTGGTTATCATCTTCGGGTACTGTTACGTCAACAATGTCCACAAGGTTTTGCTTTAGCCACTCAATCAATTGAAACATGATTACAGTTCCAGGCTCAAACTGCTCATTTAAACGTTCGATAAGAATATTTCTATATTTTTTGTTCATCCATGGTGATCTAAATGAGAATTGCGGTGGTTCTTTTAAGGGGTAATCGTCCGTGAACCAAAACTCAAACATTAGAGGTGATTGATCAGGCAAATCAATAGCAATTTCAAAATTTCTGCTGGTGTTCGCAACTTTTATCAACTCATCCCCATATATCGATTCTAGTGCTTGTATTTCATCCTGTTGGTGCTCTTGATTGTTCATTACAACAAAACAACAATAAAATGTGACAGGTTAACAATCTTCCCTGATAAATAACTTGATATGACACCAACACAAAAGACGTCCTATAGAGAACATTATGATAAAATTTTAACTGATATTTATTTGGAAGTGCTGCATTTAGAATCAAAAACTAAGTGTCAAGTTGAAAAGGAACAAAAAAACAAAATTCAAAAGCATCACTATTATATTTCTGTACATGATATACTGTACAATCATTCAATATCGCTTTGATTCCTCTGTCTTAGTGCCGACATGCCTGTAGCAACGGTTTTTAACGAAATGTCTGGTGAATTTGTTTCGCGTAAATGGTCTTAGTATTTTGTATCTTTTTTGGAAGCGCCGAGCGTTCAAAGAGATGTGTCTAATGTTGTTTATTTATTATATATACTAAAAACGTTATATGACATGCATGTGCTGAAATTATCTTTATAATTACGTAGCGAAAAACATTCGGACGGTCGATTTTCATGATTCAAGTGAGCATAATATTTTGATGTGGTTTCTGAGCGTCATATCTATTATTCATTGAATCTAATCTTTCTTTTATTGCAATCGATAAACTGAATTGTTTTTGTCGGTATTATTACCTGGAGGATTGAGGATACATGTTGGAGTTATTTAACATTTTTTGTAATGAAAATGCCTCGACCAATAACATCTCAAATCAACCCAGACAAAAAGTTTGTTATTTGAAAAATATAAATCGTCAGGTATGATGTCACTTTTTCACACACTTTTCTCACATGATTTTTTCCACATAATTTGTTTGATATTCAATATAATACAGAAATGAAGGTCGTAGCAGCATACTTGTTAGCCGTTCTCGGTGGTAACGAAAAACCAAGCTCATCAGACATCAACACAATCCTAAAGTCAGTTGGCGCAAGCGGTGACGAAGAGACAATCAACCAACTTATCAGCGAACTTGAAGGAAAGAGCGTTTTCGATGTTCTAGCCCAAGGTAAATCACAATTGGCCGCCAGTTCAGCAGGATCAAGCGCTGGATCATCCGCCGCCGGAGATGCACCAGCTGCTGACTCAAGCGCTGCACCAGCAAAGGAAGAAAAGAAGCAAGAGTCATCCTCATCAGAGTCTGACGCAGGTGGATTCGGAGATCTATTCGGTTAATTTGTCTTTAATACACAACAACTTTAAGATTAACATTGTATACTTTTATTTTTTGATTTGATTATTTTGTGGAATGTACTTTGCGTTGTTTCTGTTCTGAGGAACCATAGGATTTATTCCATTAACAGGAAGGTTTGCTAAAGGAATAGCTGGTCTATACCCAATACCTGGCACCAAAGTTGTTGGCACTTGACCACTAGGAAAAATGTTTGGACCAGTCACAAGTTTTCTATTGTTGCCACTGCTAGGTGTGACTTGACCTGGTGTGTTTGGGAATTGACCAAGACCACCCTGAACAGAACTAGGTGTTAGTGTCAAGCTTGGTGCACCTTGAACAAGCACTCCTGGAGGGTTCTGAACCGTGCTCTGCTGTGGTTGCTTTGTAGGAGCTGCCTTTTTAACCATGCTGGAATCAATGACCACGCTCATGATGCTTCTTTGTAGTGGTTCAGGCACGGGCTGTCCTGTATTTTTAGAGCCATGATGCAATGCGTATGGGAATAGAGCCAAGTAATGCTTCATGGGACCGTCGTTACTAAGTTCAAAGTAAGCAACCAATTTGCTTTGTTCCATCTTTTTGATCACAGTGTTGTACTTGTTAGGATCATACTTGACATCAGAATCATTTTCTTGAAAACTTGGAAACCAAAGACATATGGTGTTTTGGTACTGCTTCATTCCAGCAAAAATCAATTCCTTCTGAAATGCAGGTAGTTGATGTTTTATGGTTATGGTTGTGGGCCACTTTGAGAGAAACATTTTCTCCTTGTCAACTCTTTGTTGCATGCTGAATGCTGATAATTTACAAATGACTGGATGAACGCTATTGTTGGCATCCACCGATAAATTTCCTTGCCACACCATGGGTCCAAACTTGCCTTTCAAGGGTTGTGCTGCTGGTGCCAGAGGTGGTTGTTTGAGTAGTGATGGATTGACGTTTGAGAGATTTCCGTTCGGCACTGTTGGTAAATGTGATGGGACATTGATTTTATTGGAATTTTGAATGGTAGCCGTGGGTAATTGAGCGAATGATTGATTCGAGACGTTTGAAGTGTTTAGTTGGAATCCTCTCAATCGAACGCATTTTCCTTCGTCATAGATGGGAACCTTTGGTATATCTCCCTTTGAATGTAAGCATCAAATGAAAAAAGAAAAAACATACAGCATCAAATATTGCATCGAGCTTAGTATTTCTTGCAAGCGTGATCAAGCTGAGGGCAATGTTTTTTTTTGCCATGAGCCTGACTATTTCGCTTGACATTAAATTTAGACACGGTCCAATCAAAGAGCACCCAACATCATGTGGTTTTACACAAACCAATATACAGTACTTCTCAGAGTTGTCATTCCTCCAATGGAGATCCTATTTGGTTGTTAATGTTTGGTGTCAAAAAGTTAATTTACAATCAAACATGTAGTAAGACCCTCTGAAACTGCCGTTTCACTGGTTCCCCCTCCAGAAAAGTTGATCTCGTTTATATTGCGCACGAATTCGGATCTGTTGGTCGTGAATGGTACAGAGCGAACAAGATACTCAGAGTAGGGGGGATAATCTTGGAACAAGACCAAACCGTATTCTACTTGTGAGTTTTGAGTGGTTGTTTTCGATAGTTGCTGTAAAATAGGCTCAATGTATTGCTGATATAATGCTTTGAAATGGGTACGAAGGTTGGCAGATGTATCCATCACTATGCATATCTGGCGATGTGACATTGGAGTTTGGCTCATTTTATGTTTTATGCCTTCAAGGTTGATTCAACATTTGTTTTGTAAGGTGGACCGTCAAAACCATTCGCACTTTCATAAAAAGAGAAAAATATAGCACATAAGTGGCAATGGGACTGTCACAACAATGTAAATATAAATCTAGTTTATTATACTTCATTCGCAAGTGCGTCTTAATTCTAAAGTCCTGCTTTCTTACAGTTGGTTTTTTGGTTAATAAATAGCTACCCCAGTGTGAGTAAGGACTCACATTTAAAATTCATGTTTGAAGTTTTTAATTAGATCCTCAAATCTCACAATGTGTCCATTATTCATCTGTTTTCAAATATTATAAAAGATCACAAAAGAGGTGTAGTAAACGACATTCATGTCATCACTCAAAATCTCTGACTCATAAATATGTCTGTTAGATTGTGAACAGGATTTGCTCTATATGATTGTTTTTCTAAATCTTATCCCAATTCATCTTTAGTGTCAATTGCAACTTCAACGTTAAAACTCATTTCTGAATGAAACAGACAGTCATTACGTGGAAACTTCTTAGGCCTAACGCGTCTTGAATTGTTTGACGGGATCAAGATTGTTATACCCCGCTCAACCGATAAAAGAGGCCGACCCTATCATCTTGTGTTTACTTTAGTGTTCGTTGTGATATTTTGTCTAATGTCAATCAACTAAAACTCAACCATTTTGAAATCAAAATGAATCGAGCACTACAAACATTCTGCTTGTTATGCACCCTTTTTGTGGTGACTTTGTGTGATGTACCAAGCATACAAGCTGAGATGCTTGTCAACTCAAGGCCAATTCTTGGAGAAGGTTCAAACTATGACACTAGGAGGAAAGTGTTGTTCTGGATTGATATCACTGGCAAGAGCGTTCACATGTACAACCCAGCTACCAACCAAGATAAGTACTTCATCGTGGACCAGTTCATTGGCTTCATTGTTTTGACAAAGAGCGGCGATGGTCTTATCATGGGACTTCGTGACGGAATCGCCCACGGAACATTCCGCTATAGTGAAGGAGAAATTTCAGGTATCGACGTCAGACTCATCAAGAGAGTTGAGGAAGAAAAGGAACACAACAGATTCAACGATGGTAAATGCGATCCAGCAGGAAACCTTTGGGGAGGTACGATGGAGTTGGACTGCAAGCAAGGACAAGGCAACTTGTACTCATTCAGATACAAACCTGAATCTGGCACATTAAACATGACCAAGGTCATCGCAGACACAACCATCTCCAACGGTATTGTATGGAGTAGAGACCAACGCACCATGTACTGGACTGAGACCATCGAAGGATCAATCTATGCTTTCGACTACAATGTCAGGACAATGCAAATCTCTAACAAGAGACTTGCATACAAAGCTGCGCCTGGTGCTGGATCGCCCGATGGCATGACCATTGATAGTGATGACAAACTTTGGGTCGCTCATTATGGTGGATCGTCGGGTCATTCGTGTAGATCCAAACACAAGAAGAGAGTTGTTCCAAGTTAACGTACCTCTCGCACAACAAACCACATCATGCTCTTTTGGAGGAGATGATCTCACCGACCTCTACATTACAACTGGTAGTCAATTCTTAAGTGACGAAGATTGGAGAAAATATCCAAACTCTGGAGGTTTGTTCAGGGTCAACTTGAGGGATTACTTTAACTCCATTGGTGGCAATGTAAGAGGAACTGAATTTGCAAGATTTATTGATTTATAATAAAAATATACTTTATTGTTCCGACTCAATGTCTTCATTAATCTTCAAAAAGACTTCCTCCAATGTTGTTTGGGTGAGACCATAATTTGATATGCACAACTCTTGCATTCTGGAGTCAAGATCACGTAAAAGAGAAGGGAAGCGACTAACAGTAGCGTATGGAAGCAGATAATTAACTTCATTACCTCTGCTTGGCTTGGCTTGAACATTCTCAATGTGTGTATTTACTACTTGTGTTACATTGTCCTCTACACAACCTTCGTTTTTGATCACATAAAGATTATAACCAATGCCATAATGATTCTTCAAGTATAGACTGGTACCACAACATTCAAGAGATCCTTGCTTCAAAATAGCCACGGTGTCGCCTAAAATATCGGCTTCTTCCATGCTATGTGTAATTAACAAGATAGTTCTATCCTTCTTTAGTTTTTGCAATGCCTCCCAGATACCTCTCCTTGACAATGGATCGAGGCCTGTGGTGGGTTCGTCCAATACAATGACTTTAGGATCTGCAATCAAGGCTTGAGCGAAACTCAACCGACGTTTCTGACCGCCGCTGAGGTCTGCAGCATAACGATCTTTATCGGCCCACAAATCAACAAGTTTTAAATTAACTTCAATCTGATGCAAAAGTGCATCTTTAGGAGTAATGTTTTTTATTGTGCCAAAAATTCTTAAATGTTCATACAATGTTAATTTCTCAAAAATCAAATTCTCTTGTGGACACACCCCCATCATTGACCTAATGGCATTCATGTCATTCTCAACATCAAGCCCATCAATTAGAACAGTCCCTGCCGAAGGCGCAGTGATACCCGTTATAACATTAAAAGTAGTTGTCTTTCCGGCACCGTTATGACCCAGTAATGCAAAGATCTGACCCGAAGGAATGTTGATTGATAAATTCTTAACAACATGTACATCGCTCGTAAAAATGAGGCGACGTCTCTTTTGGTATACTTTATTAAGGTTTGTGATTTTAATTCCCGAAAACTCTTCTGCGTCTTCTGCGTCCTCTTGTAATAGTTCAATGTCTTGTGATTCATTTAGATTTTGCAAGTCCCCATCACTATGTGTCCGTAGTTCGCTGTGAGTGGTTGCGTGCTTAATGTGTTTGTTGGTTCTCCAAAAGCTCTTTTTTAAGAAGAAGAGTAAATCGCTGTTGGTTCCGAACTCTGTGGGAATGACTTTATCTAAATAGAAAGCAATTAAAATGTATAAAAATGTATCTGCGATTAAATACAAAACAGTAAGCCATATTTGCTTATCAGAGGTGAAGAATGTAAACCAACTGAGAGATGAGGATGGGTCCGATGAGTTTTCGTAAACGTTCAAAAAATACACAAAGTCACAAAAGGCATATGGTGAATAAAGGTAAGTGATATACTTGAGCGCTTCAGTCTCTGGAAAGAATGACATGATTCCTAATCTCAACACAGCCCAAAGGCCTATCGTAACGGACACCAGAGACCCTGAAAGTAAACCTAAAAATGATTATCAACATGATGTGGATGATGGACGTACCTGCTACTTTTACTTGAGAGAATAATGTACTGTATCCATGAGCGATCGGAATAAACGAAACAAAATACAAGAAGAATTCCAGCATGAATAACGTGGGTGATGTTGTTTTGAATAGACCAATCGCAAATATAACAATGGTGGCTAGTACTACTGCTATAAAGCTCTCGATGATTGCCACCACGTACCATGACAAATTATAAGCATTCATCTGTATTTTATTAAAAGTCTTTTTCGATACAATAACTTACGTTGCATCCCATCATTTGAAGTCCTGCTTTTAATTTGTCACTTTTTTCTTTAATGATGGCAAGAAGCAGAGGAGAGAACAAATTGATGGCACTCAGGGAGAGATAGACGGGTAACAAAAAAGATTGGAGGACTGCTAGAAATTCTTGGCCTGTAGCGGGCACAGGGAGCTCCTTCGTGTTGATGTGCACTTCCATTTTTACATCATGCTTCTGTACTTAACAAGTTAATAAATTAATGATTTTAATCACGAACAGTATGCATTATGTAATCGGGAAAGTAGATCCATCAACCCACCTTGTACGTAATCTTGCGTTTGATTTTTGGTCGTGATGGACTTGTTTAAAACCACAAGGGCATTTACGCCACCTTTTAATTGTGTTGCTAATAACCCCCCAGAAAATTGTCTATAATTAGATGTATAATCCGATTCAGAGTCCACGAAAGTTGTGTTTAAGCCACTATGACGAAGCATCCTGGTGATGTCAAGAGCGTCATCTCTGAATGTGCTACTTGATTTGGGGGCTAATAATAACTGCAAGATCTTTACCGCATGATCCTGTGCACAATGTGGGGATAGAGTTAATGGGAAATTGTTCGATTTTGCTCTGGAAGTTGAAACCATAGTGTGTAACCACCCATATCATAAGAACGAGTTGTACGGGTATCAGTAGATTAATTGATGTTTGAAGGGGCTTCCTTATCTTGATCAGAACATTCTTATAGACTAGCACTGCCAAGTGACGAAGGAATGTTCCCATTTTATTGAATTAAACTTTAAGGGAACCGGAGCTTGTTAATCACTCCTAAATTGCTTCTTCCACTGTTGAATAGTTGACCGTTCTTTACAAAAATTTTGTTCTTTGTTACTTGGAATTAAATGGACGGTGAACCAATACGGATTGCTGTAACCGGTGCAACTGGATTTCTTGGAAAAGAACTTGTAATAAGAGTAGCAGAAAGTGGTCACCCACATCCTGAGACCCACCGAGTAACAACAAATGTTATAATCACAGCCATAGGCAGAAACAAAGAAATCGCGCAGTCATTGTCTAAACTGTATCCAGATAAAATTAAAGTGGAAATCTTGGATCTTGCATTGGATTCTAACAAACAGAGACTAGTAGAAGTCATACAAGGGCAACACTTCGTCTACCACTCTGCAGCACTTTGTAGCTCCTGGCAAAGGTACTCTAATTTTTACGACGCAAATGTCAAGGCAACCCAAAACATTGTTGATGCTTGCCTCCAGAACAAGAGCCTTCACAGACTAGTCCACGTATCAAGCCCATCCATCTACACGACTGGTTATGAGAGAAAGAACATTACCGAAAAGAGCGAGATTCCATCCATCCCAAATCAAATCAACGATTACAGTAGAACAAAGCTAATGGCCGAAGTAGTTGTCAAAAAAGCATTTGAAGAGCACAAATTACCAGTCGTAACAGTCAGACCGCGTGCCATCTATGGAAGAGGTGACAATGCGCTCTTGCCCAAAATGATTGAAGCTCTACGCACGCGCCGTTTGGTTAACCTAGAGTCCGACCCCAACAAACTTCAAATATACACGGACCTCACCCACGTTAGTGACGCAGTCGAGGCAATGATTTGTGCCTCGATATCTCCAGACAACACACTTGGTAAATTTTATAATGTGACCAGTGGTGAGTCCATCGCTCTTTATACTTTGATTAGAAAAATTTCTAAACAACTCATGGATGTCGACCTCATCTTGACCGAAAAAGATCGGAAGTTATACAAGAATGCATGGGAGCCAAGAAGAATGAGTTTCAATAAATTATATTACATTGGACTGTTGCTTGAGTGGTTCTACGCGATAATGGGTTGGTATGAACAAGATTGTCCAATGACCAGATATAGTGCGAGTGTTTTGGGAACATCTATAACTTGCGACATTTCTCTGGCCCGCGAAGAGTTAAATTACACCCCAAAGATGCGAATTGAAGATGGCATCCAAGACACTTTGGAATTTTGGAGGACACAATTAAAGAGTTCGCTTTAAAAAACTTTTTGGTGTTGTTCTTTTTGGTGCGTCAAAGAATCTACCATTCACATTAGGTCAATATCGAAATGATGGATTTACATTAACTTCTTAAATTTATTACACTTTATATTTTGTCAGCGGCTTTTAAAGATCCTAATACAATTGAAAGCACAACTCCTCCAGCAAGGATTGCAAGTATGATGACTCCCAATATAGCACAGTACAGCCACCTTGACTTCTTCTGATACTTTCTTGCGGTTTTTGTGTTCTTGATACCCTTATCTACATAATTGTTGGCTTTAGTTACATTGTGTGCAACATTGTCCATTAAGTCTTCTTGCTCTCTCATTAGTGTCGCCAAGTCAATAAAAAGTTGTTTAATCTCTCTCATGCCTCTATCCAACTCTAAAATTTCCTGGTGGGTTTCGTACACCTCTTGATAGGTGGCATCTAGTGTGTGCTTCTGGCTTGACGTAAGTCTAAGTTGAGATTGAAAAACATCTTGCGGATTGATCTCTTTCAAAAATAAGTAAAAAGTTGAATAGAATTGAGTACCTTGTTTGGTTAATAACTCATCGACTTGCTGGTCGGTCACATCTTGATTTACAATCTTTAAGGTTCTCTTCATTCGAGCTTTATACGCAATTTGGTATTCCTCTTGTGCATACTTGTATTGATTTACAAGTTCAGCAAACTGTCTAGTGAGATTAGCGTGCTGCTGCTCTCTTATCCGCACAACAGCAGAACTTCCCTCAGAGTCTCTTAATTCTTGAGTGACTTCGTCCATACTACAAAGTTGATCTTTGATAAGTTGTATCTTTCCTGCTGCTTCATTTGTTAAAGTTCTAACTTGAGATTTGGTGTATGCTTGATTTTCAGTGCTCACGGTGTTTAGTGCTTCAACTTGTACCTTTTCAGTGTAAGTGGCGAGTGGTAGAAAATTGTTTTACTTTTTTTAGTTTCTCCATTAACGTTTTAGTAACCAACAATAATTGTTCAATGCTTTCTACTTCTTTGTAGTACTGTTCCATTTGCATTCCCATCTCATTTGTTCCATTCATGTCGATAACCAAGTCTGTGCTCGGCAAAGCCATGTCTATCACAAGTTCATCATTTTTAGGGGATGCTGCTCCTGGTGATGAGGTAGATTTATCAGCTGCATAGTATTTTAGTTCATCCAATCTACTTTTCATGATTTGATTTTTTGTGTTGTTAAGAAAATCTTTGATATTATTGTCGACAGGTTAATAATAGAAGAAGTAGTATTTTTAGATGTAACATCTTACAAAATAGACAGCTATACCGGTAGTGTTTGAACAAGAGAGTATATCAATAAATAAACTTTACTTCTTATACTTCAACTTTCCTGAGTGATATAAAGATGCATCGCTTTTTGAAACCTCTTTTAATTTGCTGGCATAAGGTATCCATGATTGAACATTTTCATGTTCTAAAAGTCTATCCAAAGTATTATAATCATTTGCCATTGTATCTTCGTCTATAAATCTGTGCAAGGCACTGTGGCATGGCCTGCAGACCATTATACCCCTATTTAATTCCTTTTTGGTAAACTCTCCGTGCTTGTTTACTTTCTTATGTGTGCATCTTGGGATCAAATGGTGAAAAGTGAGGGGCATTACACGCTCGCATAGGATACATTCTCCGTCGTCGTACGTACGATCTGAATTATACCCTTCGTCATCGTCTTCCTCCTCTGGAACTTCCTTTGATAATTCTTCAAAAAGAGTTTCGCAAACGAAGTTAACATCTTTTTCGTCCGTGCAAACACCAAAATTGATGAGGTGCTCGCCTATAGCCTCTACCAGTGTTTGTGGTGATTGCAGCGATCTACTTTTGTCTCGAAATATCTCCTCAGACAAAAATAGTGTAGTGTCCTCATCATCTTTTAGTTGCGGTTGCTCCTCCAATATCACGTTTTTTATCCTATCTATATTTAAAGCCTCAATAACTGCAGTGGCCATTGTTGATGTTGTTTTATTCAAGTTCGGAAGAACGAATATTTTTTACAAGGAATAAATCTTACAGAGCAAGTACCCCCAACATAAAATTATAAAAATAAAGTCGACACTTATAAATAGAACTTCAGCAGCACCCCAGCACGTATGTCACACTATGCTTGCTACCCTTTATTCTAACTGTATAGATATGATATAATGACATAGATACACCGCAAATAAAACACAATAAGGTAACAATAATTTATCATTCGTAACAACAAATAGATTAGATTGTAATGCTATGAAGTGGCTGGTTTGCAACTAGGGCTCCTAATGAAAGCTTTCGAAACACTTTCGAAACACTTTCACGATTTTAAACGAAAATAATTTTCATTGAAAGTCAACCATGTTGAAACGAAAGCGAAAGAAAGAACAATTGAAAGGAAGCCGAAAGTTATTGAAAGAGGCAAGCGGACTAGTACTCTAGGGAAGCAACCTATGACTTTTAATATTATAATCAACACACAACTTCAAGGCGTTTATTGTTCTGATTGCACATCACCACATTTAAATGAATTTATTGTTCGAGTTGAATGACCACACTTAGAGCACCTAACGGATGGGATGGGATAGGATACGGATTATTGTAAGAATCCCATCCGTATCCGTATCCATTGATATAAAATCAAAAGGATTGAAAATCCGTATAAAATCCGCTGTATCCGGATAATCCGCGGATGGTTGTAAAGAGGGATGAAGGTATAATAATAAACGTAATATTTATTTAAATTGAGATTTACATAGACTATGCACTACTCCCGTGAGGGCAAACAATGTGCAAGTCGAGGTGTGGTGTTGTTGTAGGATGGCATTGAGGTCCATCAGGAGGGAGCGGGCGGAATGGTTGGAGAAGTAAATGTGTCCTCATGTATGGATGTCTTACTTCTAGAGTTTGTTGGGGGTGATGAAGTTGTTCTAGGAACAAAGGATCTATGTATGGTCTTGAAAGTGGTGCGGAAGTTGGTAGACTGGCGTGGGAAGTAGAGGTGGCTTTRTAGGTTTAATTGGGAAACAGATCACACAAACCGTTAATTGGCGGGTCAAACTGGTGGTCTGTAACAAGATTAGTTGGGTACTGAATGTGTCTTGTTCGGGCGAAGATATGTCTCCCAAGTAGAGAGAGTATGCTCCTTATAACAGATGTAGTTTCGGAAGTGGATTTATCACGGTCGTTTAGGTATATTTTATTAAAAGCAGAGCGGATGTGGGTGTAACAGGAGTTAGAGAAGAAACCACGTAGGTCAATGACGAGTTGGTTGGTGTGGATATTACTAGGAGAGTCGATATTGTTCCAAGAGAGAGAGATGTTGTGATCATTCAGAAAATGATCGTTTAGGACTTTATTTATATCTTGTTTTAGTTCCGCAATGGCAATATCAACATATCTGCACTCGAGAACTAGGTGCTTAAGATCAGCATCCTGGCCACATAAACTACATTTCAGAAGTGCTCCGCTTTTTAGGTCTCTGTTGTAGAATTGATCACAACGTGCTCGAAGGAGGGAAAGGGCAGGGCGGTTGGGGCACATAGTGTTCCATATCATGTTCGAAATACCGTGAGGGGCTTCAGTGTGGGTGGGGAGGTAAGTAGGGCAAGCATTGTGGTAGTGAGATCAGAACATGATCAGGATGGGATGAAGCCCCGTTGGAAAATTGACAGGGTATAAGATTTCATCAGGCCATCCATCAGTCGACGATTAATAATAGCCAACAATGCTCTGTAGATTACAGGTAACACGGCGATAGGACGAAATTTCGAGAGGTGGAGTAGGTCTGCGGGGTTTGAGGTTTTGGGTATTAGCGAAACATACGCTTCTTTCATGGATGCCGGGATTTCTTCGCCTCTCAAGATTCTTGTGGCTATCTTGGCTAGATGATCTTGAAATTCCGTTGATAGGGAGGTCCATATTTTACCGTGGATGCCATCGATGCTAGGAGTGCCGGAAGTATTTTCAATGGCCTCCATCCATTCCTCGGTGGTTACTTCTTTAGAGAAGGCGGAGGTGGTATCATCAGACCAGGGAGTTGATGTACGACGAAGGAGGTCAATTGATTCTTGGGGGATAGGTGGGAGGTGGTCAGGTGGGTTATATCTTTTTGAGAAGGAGGTTTGGATGTACTCGTGGATACGTTGACCATCCCTGCAAACTTCACCATCAATAAGAAATTCAGATGGAAGGAATGTAGGAGCCCAACCCTTGAGAGATTTCCAGCATTGTTTCATGGAGTTGTTTATGGATCCTTTCAACTGAACGGGCGCAGGAGCGAATGTCCATCCAGGATTTGTGATTATCAGACAGGAAAGGGATACCTAGTATAGAACATTCTGTTTTCAAGTCGTTCATCAACCTAGATGAGTAGTGTTTTTCCAGGAACTGCATAATTTTTGCTTTCCTCTTCACTGTATGGATCCGGTTGATTCGCTTGTATAAATGTTCGATTTCGGCAGAATGGAATGCTGGGCGAGGTTTAAGTGACTGTTTTTCTATGAAGGTATAATAAAGAACAATTAGAGCATTAAAGAATATTTATTATTGGTCATAGTGCGGTTTTGACATCATTAAACTGGTAATTGTCTCAGCATGTAGCGAATATCTTTTCGATACTAATGACATCGGAACTTTTACTAAATAGCCTCTCAGCATCTATCGACGATAATGGAACAGCAAGATAGTCTCGTGCTGCGCGTGCCAAAAGTGGAAAATCACGTTGATGATCTCACCACCATCCTATTAAATCAAAGGTTTTTAAACTTGATTCATCCAACTCTATCACTGGAGTATCAAAGAATACATCAATGTCCGATTTACGAATGTTATTTGTTACTCTGGTTATTCTTGAAAGTGTGCTATTTCCCGTMGGCTGTGTTTTTGTTTGTAGTGGCACAGGATATTGTCCTTTTAATTTATTCTTCACTACACTGTAAATGCTATCCACAACATCATGCTCTAAATGATTGTGCAGGAATGTTGTTTTAAACCGAGGATCAAGGATGCAAGCTATAAAGTACGTGTCGTTTCCATCCGCCTTTGTTTTGTACTTGTTAAAATGCACTAGACCTTCTGAAACCACTGCAACTATAATGTCATCCATGTCCTGATATGGAGGTAGTCGATCTCGGATGTTATTGAGAAAACCAAACATTTCATAATAAAGCGGCAGGGTAAATGAAGGTTGTGGGCTTTCATTCTTCGGTAATTTGGTTTTACTAGTCCTCCTGAGAACAAGTATATCTTGATTCAATCCTTGGGATACATCCGTGGATCATCACGGATGGGATAATCCGTCTTTACAAAAATCCTATCCGCATCCTACAATCCCAAAACAACCATGTCTCTTTCTCTGCGGAAATTTATTACTTGTTTTAGTTGTCAACTAGAATTAATTTTTCAAATTTTACAATGATTACAACAAACAGGTAGTGGTTTTATTGGCTCGGGTAATGAATCTCGTGACCAGGGTAAAGAATCTCTGCTCCACGGACAAACTAATTAAAGGTGATGTTGCAATTATTAAACACCATTGTCCCATTCATCTTTTTCACCTTGGTGTCCTTGTCCTCAACTTTCGAACTTGAAGATCCAATGTTACCAATGGCGTCTGACAACTTTTTGGATGTGTTTTTTCTCACCCTCTCCGAAGAATCTATGTACTCTTGTGCAGTTGCTGGATCCTTGTGGCGTAGCATAGATTGAATCTCTGCTTGACAAAATCCCATTTCTGCCATGAATGTTGCCATGGATCGTCTCCCAGTATGCGAAGTATATCGATTTAACCCAATACGTACGTTTACTTCTTTTCCGTCTTTGTCCTTCTTCTTTCTGTGAGCAATTACTTCATTATGCTCCATCTCCCATTGTACATCATCAGGCAAAAATTGCTTGTGTATTGTTAGTAAATCCTTGAACACATCCCCAACAATGTTTTCTCCAATCTGAAGATTTTCTCCAAAATATCCACCTTTATTAGTAGGCTTCCAATGGCGTAATACACGACCTGTAAGCATGCCGCCATGTATTTTATTAACAGCGCTAAGCTTGCATGCCTCATAATACTTGGTAAAAATACGGTATGGACAAACTGCTTCATTGGTGGAACATTTTGACATGATCACTTCATCCAATCCTGTCTTTGAGTCACCGTCATTAAATTTGATGACAATCCTTTTCTGTTGAGTATCAATTCTCACTCGGTCATACGTCAAATTTGAAACCTCTTTCTTACGCAAGCCTGAAAAGATAAATATACAAAAAATGACTTTGCGCACAAGATCTTTCCCTTCCTCTGGTTGGTTCATTAAAATCTGATAAACAGTCTCAGCTGGTAAAACCTCTGCTTTCACTGGATCGGGCACGTATTTTTTAAGAATGTTCTTGATTTTTTTATAGCCAAGTAAATTGCAGGTTTGAATGTTCTTTTCTTGCAAAAGGTAGTAATTGATGGCTGAATGGAATTTTAATGGATTTTTTCCCATGTTAAGTAAGTGTTGGAAAAACACACAAAGGTTGTCACTTGTAACCTCATTTGTCTTTAACACTTCTTCTTGAAACTTCGCCCATACCTCATTGTCTCGTTTGTACCTTTGAATAGTTGATGTCTTGACGGCGGAGTCTGGCTTAGTTGTCGCTACTTTTTGTTTTTCATCTTCCGTCAGTTGACTGAAACTTGAAATTATTTTGTCACTTTCATAATATCATATATGATATAATTATATATGCGCTCACTCCGCACTCGTTCAAAAATTTACCCTACTCGTGCGGACGTATGGTAAAATACCAAATTGTAGCGGATGGGATAGGATATACGGATTGATCCCATCCCTAAGGTGCTCTAACCACACTGGCATTCTTGGCACAGTTTCGTCAACAAAATCAGCGCCACCTTCAAAAAGTCCGGCAAATTTTGTACATTCTCCAAAATCTGTGCGCGTTGCGTTGCTATTGTCTGCGGCTTGTGATTAATTGAAGTTTCTGTGAAGTGATCGATGCAGTGCTCAAAATCAGCAGAGTGTTGGTTACATATTGTGCAGTTTCCAAGGTGTGTTCTCCAATGATCATGAAATTTGTGTGATTTTTAAATGTTTTGATGCACAATGGGCATAAAAAGCTCTTTTCTTAGCATTGGTCGCATTTTTGAAGGTATCTTTTTTTCGCACTTATTCTTTTGTTGTGCATTATCTCCATCCTTGTGCATAACATCACCTTTTGTAATCACCCGTGACCAAAAACAACTTCACAAGTCTAATACTTCTTCATCTATTGTAAGAAAGTATTTTAGCTTATTTGAAGATCGCGTCTATTGCCTTTAATCAAGTCTAGATCATCATAAAATGCTTTGATTGTTTGGAACACCTCAACA
Source organism: Acrasis kona (assembly GCA_026419775.2). Taxonomy (NCBI): domain Eukaryota; phylum Heterolobosea; class Eutetramitea; order Acrasida; family Acrasidae; genus Acrasis; species Acrasis kona. The sequence goes on from JAOPGA020001054.1 coordinate 133,834, forward strand.
CCATCTGAGATATTGTTGAGTTTCTTGGATACACGTAGAGTTGCGGTGTTGAATATACCAAGACCTCTGAGTAATTGACACAAACTATTCCATTCATTGTCATTTGATATCTCCAACAATTAGATTTAAAATATGAGCAACACAACCGGCAAAACTATCCTTTTTTTATTTGCGTGGAAAGTTTTTTACAATATAAGCTTATTTTCACAGCCCATGGAACTCAACTGGTGTCGTTGAAACAGACGGATTTTTGCGGAGGGCTGTCCGCAGGTGTTTGGAAAGTGGCCGCGAGTGTTTGGAAAGTGGCCGCAGACGTTAGGAAAGTAAATCTTACAACTTTATTGTTATAGTACAGTTGTTGACCATTACCATCATTGCTGAGGGCAATTATTGAAATTAAATACCGGTGGATGTTTGGGTGCTGTTTCTTTAACAATAATATCAGGATCCGGCTCCATTACATTCAAATCTTTTGAAACAGGCTCCTCATTTGGTGTTGCAATAACCCTATCGGCAACACTACTAAAATGATCATGAATTTTGTTACATGTATTTCTACAATTTGCCGACCGAATACGTGTCTTTACTTCTTCCTGTACATCACTTGGCAAAATGTGAACAAAATTCTCCAAAACCTTTCTTAAATTTTTGGCTAGCTTGTTCTTTCCAATCCGCATACTTTTGTGGATGTAATCGTCATTGCCAAAATTTTTGTATATTGCTCGGCTATGTTAGTTTTTTTTTTCATCGGCGTTCCCTCCATCGCTTTYTTTCTGCTACAGGGTATTGAACCTGTGACATCCACCTGGCAGCCGAGTAAAATACTAGCTAAGCCAGATTGGCTTGAAATTGTGGAAATTGAGGCAGACCAATTGAACAAAAATTATGTTGTATTTAAAATTATCTATTCATCGTGAACACATTGATTTGGGATCTTGGTTATAATAAATCTTTCAAATAGTGCGGTTTGGAGACCTTGGCAATTCATTCGTACCAGTACGCGAAATGATACGTGCCGACCTTTTTAGATTTTTTTTGGATTTCTTCTTTGAATGTCTTCTATTTGGAGCATGCGGAGGTGTAAAAGCCAACGATAGTTTCCGAATTGCTCTTTGAAGAGCTTTATTTTCATTTGCAGTAAATAAATTCTTGTAATAAAGTAGCAGTCCAATCCCATCTTTATCAACACAACGTACACTTTCGCTTCTCACAGTTGTTAAATGCTTTTTCATTTTTCTAACCTTCATATATTAGAACAATTTTATAAAACAAATACCCTTTTTGCTGAAGGAGGCTTTTCAATCATTTCAGATAAAGAAATGTTCTCAAAAGTCAACACCTCAAACTTTTTAATTTGTCGCTCAAACCAATTTTTGTCATTCTTGAAAGCATCACCAGGTCCGCGAACACGAATCTTTTTTGTTTTTGGCCCAGTCGAATTGTTTGTCGTGAGAGGGCGTTTAATCCGGCATTCAGATTGCACACCAAGGTTGTTGCCTTTCAAGTCGCCCAAGCATATGGGCACTACTCAATTCTCACGACGCGCATCCTTCTGTTCATGGCAATTAAAGTTATTAGATATGCATTGTTGGTTGGTATTCATTTCAAGAGTTGTTTATGGTGTGACTATTAAGTGTTTGATGATGAATGACGTTGGTTGGAACCTGTTACTTGTTGCAATCAATTTGGAGGGAAAATCAGATTTTATTGAGAAGAAACCAACTGAGTCATTGTAACCTTCCAATTCAACGTTTACCTTCTAATTCAACGTTCACAAAAACTAACCTAGTAGAGTGCTTTCCTCCAAAACGGTCCTTTTCTTTCCTACGTGGTCTAACGATTGTGGTCGGTTCGGATGACATTTTACTACACACATTTGCAAATTTAGCTTCTTTTATTTAACTCTTCTTCATACCACGGAGTATAACGGACTATTAGTCATGAAGGCCGGACAAAGCTGCCCAAATAAAATTTATTAGAACCAAATACAGAATTTATTTTTATATTTTAATTTAGAGGGGTCCGAATGGACGAGACTGTTGGTGAGGAGCTGCCGAAGGCATTGGACAATGAGTAAGAATATTTATGTTGGCTGGGGTTTAGAAAATGGTTCAGAACTATACTGTTTGCTTTTACTGTTGGACAAAAAGTCTTACATACTTTCTGTATTACTTCCAACTTTAACATTGGCAGTCGACGTTACCTTGCTGTAATTGCTGACAATAAACGCCTCTAAAACCTGATTGACAACAAGGCCCATGACGCAAATCATGCGGCAGTTTGACTGATCAAATTATTGCGACACAGTAAATTATGAACCCATTAAGACTCCAGCCATTTTAATTTTATGAGCATGTACTAACAAGAAGATTTTTAGAACTGATCCAACCGCATGTGACAGATGCTTTTTTACAGCAGATGAAAGGACTTGCAATCACTTCAGATGATAATGACATTGAAATTGATGACAATGATCCTGAGCTTGGAATTGACATTACTCAATCAACAGCGGAACAAGAAGAAATTGAAAAAGTAGTTTCAATTTCTCAACGTATGAATAGATTTAGATTATATAATAACAATTATAGAAAATCAAAAGAAATGTAAAAGTTTTGTAGTAGATGAGCGTAACAATGTTTTTATTGAGGCAGAACTTTTTGAAGATGAAGATGATTATCCAGTAGTTCATCCAGATGCTGTAAATCTTGATACATTTGATCCGTTCAGTATTGAAGATGAGCAGTCAAACAACAACACATCACCACCACCAGTCTCTGTCAATCCAGCACCTCAACCAACAAGGCTACAGGATCAAATGGACGAAGATTCACTAAACGATGAGGGACAAGGAAGTGGAAATCAGCGCGGTAGAGGACGTGGAAGGCCAAGAAGGGGGACAACATATTCTGGACAAGGGAGGACACCAAGGATCTCTAAAAATACAGATGTCTCAAGTAGTGCAAGCACACAAGGCAGGGGTCGCGGCAGGGGTGTAAGCTCTAAAAAGAAGGGCCAAAACAAAGCAGCTACACAAGAAAAAGTTCATGGAAGAGGACGTGGCCGCGGGAGAGGACGTGGAAGAGGAGCTGCCATCAGTCAACAATCTATAAGAGCTCAAAGTAGTAACTCTACAACTAATAAGCGCAGAAGATCATTGAGCGATACTGATCAAAGTGGAAGTGGTAGCGATTATGATCAAGAGGCTGAAACATTTCTGTAATCTATTGTGCCAGAAGATGCTCCTATGGTTGAAAGAGTTGTGCGAACATATTGTACAGCAAGGTGCAAAGCTGGATGCAAGAACTGCCTCTGTGTTGCACAAGAACAGCACTGTGACCCAGAGAAATGTAATTGTACTAATTGTATAAATCTGCCTGGCTCTGATACTCTGAAAAATCCCATTAAAGACTGGAAGCAAACACCATTTGAGAAAAAGAATGCACCATTTGATGTGACAAAGAGTGGCCCTATGAATATTCCAATTGACGCAACTATAACAGTTAAACAAAAATTATAGAAGTCATTGGAGCCCAATGCAACAATTAGCTGTTGATGAAGCTATGATTGCCTGGAAAGGACGTGTCAAGTTCAAACAATATCAGCCAGCTAAACCAACCAAATATGGTTTGAAGAAGTTTGCCATGTGTGATCAATCTGGATATACATACAGTTCTTTCCTTTATAGAGGAGCTGCATCATGTCGCAAAACAGATGTAAAATCAATTGTTGTGGACTTTGCTGAGGATCTTCCAAAAGACAATGGTCAAAGTTATGTTTTATATTTTGACAATTACTACTCATCACTAGATCTGTCTTTGAAGCTTTGTGAAATGAATGTACTTCATACATGTACTGTCCGAGGTAATAGACCTACTTGGCTGTTCTCACGTGGTATGCAAAACAAGCTTGAAGAAACAGTTGAAAGTAGACAGTATACGTTCTTGAATTACAAGGATGAGCTGGCTGCATACTCTTATTGTGATAGCAAAAGATGCAACTTTCTTTCTAATCACTCCTCTTCTGGGTCGCACAAAGGTGAAAAGTCAGAAAAGCCATCAGTTGCACATGATTACAATCAGTGTATGTTGTCAGTCGATAAAGCAGATGCATGGATCAATGCCTACCTTCCTTTTCCTCACCACAAGAACAAGTGGACACGTGCGTTCATGTTTCACAGCTACAAGACAGCATTGGTGAATGCATGGATCATTTGGAAACATCAAACAGCAAGCCAAGCAACAAACAAGAAGGATGCTGATAGATGCATGTY
>JAOPGA020001055.1:0-28041 GCA_026419775.2 Acrasis kona
AACCTTAACTAGTGGGCCATGTTTTTTTGCGCTCCGGAGCGGGAAATTCCAGAACCTAAAAAGGTAGGAATCAAAACGCTTTGCGTTAATCAACATGTTGAGCTTAAAAATATCTCAGATAGTAACAATTTCAATGAAATTAACAAGGATGTTGAAGATGATGAAAACAAATTCAATTGTTTTTTGTTCCAGATGGAACCACCCAACCCCCAGTATGGAATTACAACATTCGAAAAGTTCGGTTGAGGAAAACTGATAGTATCCTACCAAATATTCCTCATAAGAAGATATCCTATGGATATATACAAACAGGAAGAAGAGGACGAAGTAAAACATTGTCCTTTTTAAAATATGTGGCAACATGTTATAATAAACGTTGTTTATATTGTAATTGCATTTTTAATACCAATGGTACATCCCTACAGAAGATAAATCGTGCACAAGGGTACAACGACCATAACTGCTATGCGGTTTGTGAAACATGTAACATACTACAGTATACGAGAGATCTACTACCCTTCTATGAATGGTTATGTAGAACTGATGATTTTTTAGATTCTGGCAGTGATGCCAGTATTATGAGTTTGTTGCGTCAAAAATTCAATACGTACGCTGTAGAGGTATTTCCTGATGACGTTTGGAGAAAACTTGCAGCTGAACACCATGGTCCAATCGCACCGATCCCAATATTATTGGAATGTAATTTTGAGGATATACCCACCGATATGCCGTTGGCACCTAAGGGTAGTTATGTACCCAACATCTTGCCTGACACCGAGAAGCAACGCAAGATTTTGATTGACGGTAAAGGTAAAATGAATATGCGTGGACCCAATTGTCAGATACCAAGTTTGTATTACGAGTGTTTGAAATTAGCCTATTGTACATACTGCGGTGTACCTTTAGGAAATATTCATGGAACCTGTCTTGACAGATTCGATCATAAAAAACCGTATACACGTTGGAACGTTTATCCGTGCTGTTTCGTTTGTAATAGCGCCAGAGGGTCATTAACTTTGAAAAACTTTGCATCACATATTCAAACGGTACGCAAAAACATTGGATGCGCTTGTGGCTGAATATGGTAAAGATGAGAAAGCGTTAATTGCAGCATTAATCGGAAGGTTCAACTTGTTACTGAAAAACAGTAGTATCCCTAACGAGTTGTGGATGTTGCTAAAGCAAGAAAGAGATGATATTAGAACGTTGCCGTACAAATATCTTCCAGATGAACTCTCGGAGCCCAAAAAGAAGAATCAATAAACCAACATTTCTAAATGATATTTTTGAATTAAKAGCGTGTTAACGTTAGGGTAAATAACTGTAAGCTCTGTAGAGCCTTAGTCATATAGTATATGTGATGTATTATTTGCCCGCTCTTCGCATGAAAAAAATAATCGCCCACTAGTAAAGGCAACAGCCTCACCAGGGACATTATCATTTTTTTATGGGTAACACCGTCAAACTATTAGGACATACCTGTGGTATTAATATCTTTTAGTTTTGATGTTGTGAAGTGAATGCACGTAGAATAAGAATCAGTACGTAGCCATCGAAGTAAAAGTATGAAGCAATGAAGGTTAAAAACCAATTTGTTTAATAAAAGTAACATTCAAAACAATGTGACGAATGAAATGTAATGAAAGTGTGATGTTTAATTAGTAGGACCTAACCCAACGGGTTATTAAGGGTTTGCGCCTGTAGGCGCTTAATGAACTGTAAAGAAACCGATGGTTTGTACAGGACTTCGCCAAACGATTGTTCAATAGAATGTTTGATAATTATATATCTTTTGAACAATACTAATAGAATGTTCATTATACAATACCTAATTACGTTTAGAACACTCTTTATACCATTCGATGAATAGGTAATATACACGATAAAATAGTCTTCACGCTCATGACATGTATATTGATGACTTCACACAAGTCAACTCAACTGTGTCACTTACAACCATTTCGGTGATTTGTATATATAATTTTTGTGTAAGGTAACTCATCAATAACTATTGACGGGGGTTGTAAAACTACCAATAAACTATCAGGCTTATCCCTGTTTTCAAAAAAAGACAACATAACTTCATTTGTAAATTCAAGATATTTAAGTTGCCAATTTTTGGTTTCTTTTCAAACGTGAATCGTTTAAATGTGCACATGAAATTTGAAAACCTGGTCTCGATCTCAGATCTCTTTCCTCCAAACTGATCATTGTAATCTAGCACATCTTGTAAAAAATTGACCTTATTGATCTTTTGATGCGGTTATATGGTTTCCATTTTAGAAACATGGAACCATCATTGTTCTCACCACATTTTTCAGTCATAGACAAACTAAGGAACATGTTGTTGATATCCATTAAAACTTGTGTTCGACAACCTGATTTCTTAAACTTAAAGCTATGCATACTTTCTCTTTTAAATGTATGTATTTCTTTAATAGAATTGTAATTAATTCTAACATCATGCCCATCAGCGTACATTGTAACACTACGGAATTTTGAGGGATTGTTGAGGTATGCGCTTAACAATCGAATTTTTGAGGTGCTGAACATTGTTTTTAATTTATTAGTGATTACTTTATCAACCTCCTGGTAGTTCAAATGGTAGAAGTGATGAAATATATCCCCAAATGTAGAGGAGGGAATAAACTTCTCCATCTCCTCATATTTGTATCCGGATATAAGATGAAAAAGAATTAAAAGTCCTTTTTCAACATTTCGGTATGGTCCGGGCCAATCTTGGATGCTGAATATCAAATTCAAAAATATAAATGTGGGTATGTATCCAATAGCATCCTTTACTGTTCGTTTGACGAGTGAGATTTCTTTGACATCTTTCAACTTAGTCCGATGTGCTCTCTCTGGCTTCACTATTGCCCATTGTTGATTCAAAATACCCCATTCATCTTCTAAAAGCTGATTTATTAGCAGCTGCAAAGATTTTGTTGCTTTTGCTGTGGTTGTCATTGAGAACCGGAAGAGAATAGACTGCACCGAAAAGTTTTCGTTACACCAAATGCAAATTGGTTAACCGAAACCGAAATGCTTAACCAAAATCAAAATATCACAATAAAACTAAAATATCACAGCAAGAACTATTAGTTTTACCAACAGTGTTTAGTTTTATTAGCTCTGAAAAAATACGCCGTCAACAAAATGGTCTCGGCTAACCCTCAATATCAATTCATTCAATTCAACAGAACGATACTATATCGTTGGAACACGGAAAATAACGTACCAGCTGGAAGCGCTTTTGCAAGGTTGGTACCAACAAATTGAATCAATTGAACCTTGCACAACATGGGTAGATTTTAAATGTCTTAAGAGTGGAGATGATATGAAGGCTGTTATAGCAAAAACCATCAAAGACACGCCATCTATTGTACTTTTACTTTATCATGGGTGCTTGGATATATGTAAAGAATCTGATGACTTTTTTCGCTTTGAGATAACTGAGGTGCTGAAATACAAGGATACTACAAAGAACATTTCATTTATTCTCTTAGGAGTGCAAAACATTGAAGAATTATTTGAAAATGTAGATGAAAGTGACTTTTTTATTAACTTAAAACTACATATGTAGAATGTACTTGTAAAAATTACAAGCATTGAAGGTTTAGAGCGTGTAGTCAATAAATTACTTCCTTACTGGCTAAGTGTTTCCACCGGACAAGGTTTTACAGTATTCAATTCGACGAAGCAATTTTTTTTGTCAGAGGGATAATAATATACCCTTTAGTAGTGTAGTAGTAAATATTTGATATTTATATATCCAACACGTCATGGGTTGCTGGTTCTATTCTCGGCATTTCAATACCATAAAGAAAATTTCAAGATGGAGAGATCATAGATTCTCAGAGTGATATTGAAGCACTACAGAGGGAGAATCAATTGCTGCAACAGCAGTTATATCTACAAAAGCAATGTAAGTCACAACACAACAAAAGTACTCAACATGTTATTGTAGTGGGTGGGGGAGGTCAGAGTGAGGAACAAAAGAAAATTCGAGAATTACAACAACATTTAGATTAAAAGAAGATTCAAGAGATGGAGCAACAGTTCCAACAAAAAGAGTGTAAGTCACACACAGCACACAAAAGTACTCAACATGTTATTGTAGTGGGTGGTGGAGCGAGTAAGAGATATTGTCAATTTCCAATAACCTTTGCCCTTTTTTCTTCTGCTTCGACTTGTTTAACTCCGCATTGCTCCTGCTTTATTAATAACTGCTCGATTGTGTTTTGTCTTAATTAATGATGTCTTTGCTCAAACCTGTCAAAAAGATTCTTGCTCCGATGAATTTATTCTTGCTTTGACGGATTGATTCTTGCTTTGACAAACTCTATTCTTGCTCCAAATAACTTTATTCTTGCTTTGACAAACTTTATCTTCGCTCCAACAAACTTTATTTACGACATGCCACCAAGGAAATCTAACACGACACTTTCTAAACAGAGGAAAGAGAAGAACAAGATTGCAAAGGTCCAGCTTTCAAACTATTTTAATAAGATAGCCCAACCAGTATTATGTCAACGTTATACCTTGACATCAATAGCACTGTACATTGTGAAGTTCTTCACTGAATGTTTTTCGAAATCAGATTTGTTTGAAGAACACAATTTTACTTTTTATAGCACCACAACCAGCCAGACCACTCGTCATTCTTCCTTGTCTTTTAATAATTTTGCTCCCCATTAGCACATTTATATACTTTTATACTGTTGGTTTTGTTAGACCCAGTCTTTTCATAATGTCTGTTTGTCTAACCCCTGAGCTGAACAGATTCCAAATTTGCACAATAATACTCTCTGGTAATGTTGAACCATTAATGTAAACATGTTGTGACTTTGATGTGGGGCAGGTAACCATTTGTATAAATGAGAGAACAAAGTCTGTTGAAGCAAGAATAAAGTTTGTCAAATGTATAATTTATTTAAACCCACCTTGTACAAGGTGTAGGGTCTACTTTACAATTACTCTTTTGCTCTTCTATTTGCTCCAGGATTAAATTTGTGTTCTTTAATCATGTTCAATAAGTTGTGTCCCAGGAAGTTCAGCAAATCGGTTATTGCTTTGTTGCAAGAATAAAGTTTGTCAAAGCAAGAACAAAGTTTGCTGAAGCAAGAATAAAGTCTGTTAGAGCAAGAATCAATTTATCGGAGCAAGAATCAATTCATCGGAGCAAGAATCTTTTTGACAGGTTTGAGCAAAGATAAAACTAATCAAGACACACAAATTTAAAAATACAATCGAGCAATGCGGAGTTAAACAAGTCAAAGCAGAAGAAAAAAGGGCAAAGGTTATTGGAAATTGACAATATGATCCCAAAACTATTGATGAAAATCAACTGCTCGAGATGTTAAACAAAAACAACAAACTCCAAGGCGTTGCAGACGCGATGAAGTCGGCAGGCATTGATGGCGAGGGATTTGTCGGATTGAAAAAGATTGATTTCGGAATTCAAAATGACATTAAAATTGATCTTAATGTCAACGTTAGAGAAATCCTACGCAACTTTGCAAGGGAAAATTTCGGAATTGAACAATACTTGGAATAAAAGATGTTGGGATATAAAATAAGTTTATTGTTATGGGTGATTTTGAACTCTGATTACAGAATTAACGTCTTTAAACCTACAAAGAACCAATGTAACCCGCATGGAATCAGGTAGATATGTAGTCGGGAATCCTTTTGTGCCTCGACTGATTAGCTATATATTAAGACCAGTTGCTGCTGTCAAAGAATTTACATTGTACGATGAGCGTGTCATCATCATGCAACAGAGGCAGAGTTCAAACAGCCATTGCAGTAAATGCGATCCTGTCTATAAGGAGATACATTATGTAAATGCATTCAAAATCGCTTTGGATAAACTACCCGAAAAGGGAGTACTGCAAATTAGTATATGTCTATCACAACGCTGATTTCAACAAGCTGCAAATCCATTTTGAAGACGAAGTTGTTGATGTACATTTGAAGCTTTCTTTGACTCCACAGGAAGTTCATAGCAAACATTCAAACAATTTCAAGATGGAGAGATCACAGATTCTCAGAGTGAAGTTGGTCAGCAGCAACAGACTCAACATGTTATTGTAGTGGGTGGTGGAGGTCAGAGTGAAGGTGCTGTGCAGCAAACTCCAGAGCAGAAGAAGGCGTATGAGGAGTTAATCAAGTTGGACGAGAATGGTTTGGGAGGTTGGTTAAGGCAGAGGAAGTTGAATGAAGAAGCCATTCGAGCATTGTTCGATCAAGGTTACGACGGTGCAGGTTTTTCAGCCGTCAGTGAGGGATAAGCAATGAAGATGTCTGGTACAAAGAGATATTACTTGCCGAAATAAATGTGTATTTTTTTGAAATGCCATAGTAGAGGGTTTTATAACAACAGTAATAGTATTCCTGCCTACATACCATTTTCATATGGATTAATCGGGACCATGAATTTTTTATAAATTTATCACAGCACAACCATGGGATTACCATGAATTTTTTATGGAAGCTGATTGTCGTTACAAAAAATATGGAACTAGCAAGTCTACACTCACATTTATTACCCTCTTCGCATAAGAACTGGGATGTACTTGGCTTAATAAAACTATTAACGTAGTTTATCCTTTGGATGTGCTTGATTACATATTGTTTGTCGTTTGTTCTAAAAAATAATTTTTTTAAAAGTGAAGCCAACAATGAGGATTGAACCCATGATCTTTCGCTTACAAGGCGAACGCTTTATAATCAAAAACCACTAAGCTATGCTGGCTTGTAAGTAATATATCTATATTATAAATATGAACTTTATCAATAATATCGACCGCGACTTTAGGAAACAAACTCTTTCATATTAGTATTGGATGTTGTTTCAAAACATAAACATACACTTGTGTGTCGCCTGTTCTATATAAGAAACGCGCCCCAAATCATTTAGATTAATAACCATCCTCCCAGTTTTATACAGACTCGTCATGAACGTGATCAATGGCCGTATTCAGATTTGTGTCACAAAAATACAAAGTGATTGCGTCACACCAACGTGGCTTTCGTAAAAAAGCGAGATGTGCAGATTTAGCTCACAAAATGCAATCTATTCTTAACAACGCTAGAAGAAATAAATCCCCACTATATGGTGTGCTTATCGATTTCGAAGATGCTTACCCTTAGGGCTCGGCATAAATAGGAATTATTTTCAAATTATTTGTATAAATAATTATCCGTATTCTTTATTTAATTGTTTATTTTGTAACAGTTGTATTAGGATAATATTCAAATTATTTATAAATAAATAACAATTATAATTATCATTATGTCAGACGCACGACGCAATAAGAGAGCACACAGCGAAATCGATTATAGTCAAATAGATGGAAGTGAAGACGATGAAACCCAAGAAATAACACCGGAGCAACCGGACCCAGCCCTAATGAGACAAATGACTGAAGATGCAGCAGCTCGTAATGCTACAAAAAATTCAAACCAAGGCATTTTAAGAAGCTGGGTACGACAGCATCATACAACTATTAATGGTGAAGAGAGAATTAAGTGTTTGCACTGTAACTGGACAGCTAAACATGATACTCCAACTGGCAACATAGCACGTCATCTGTCTTTAAAGCATAATTTAGGGAAGGAGTCAACAGAGAGCACAGCACCGCTAAATAGAGAACAACTATTTAAAACAGATATTGTTCGTCATGTAGTTGAGAACGACCTCCCATTTACATATGTTGAGTCTTCCTCTTTCAGGACTATGATGCGCAATGCAGGAGGTGATTATGCTGCCATTAGTGCCACTACTGCTGAAAGATGGGTGGAACAAGAATTTCATAAAAGTAGAGAAGTTCTGAAGAACCTATTAACAACAACTTGTATAACTATTGCTTTGTGCCTTGATGCTTGGACTAGTGAGAATTTAATGGGTTTTATTGGAATTAAAGGATTCTGGATTGGTCCTGATTTCAAATTTTATGAGCGTCTACTGGAATTCAAAACAATAGAAGGTAGCCACACAGGGATAAATATGGCAAAGGTTGTAACCGAAACATTATATGAGCTAAACATTGTGAGCAAAATTATCACTATAACTGGAGATAATGCTAGCAACAATGAGAGTCTTGTTAATAACCTTCCATCACTCCTTAGATCAAATTTGAAAAATAATGAGCACGCTCAATTCTCTCCAATAGAAGGTTTTATTCGGTGTCTTGCTCATATTATCAATCTTATTGTGAAATCGATTCTACAGACACTGAAAGCTGGTGATAGTCGACAGGCGAAAGTAGCTATTGAACAAATGGAGCTCAAAAAAGATATTGGGGTATTAAGTGCAATTATGAAACTACGAACACTAGTTTTATATATAAATCGCAACCCTCAGAGGAGAGAAAGATGGCGTTCATTGATCCTTCCGAGCCAATCCAAAAAATACATAGAATATGACGTTGATAATCGCTGGAACTCCACTTTTCGAATGATTGATGATGCTAATCGCTTCCCTTCAGAGCTCAATGCATTTACAAATTCTGAAGCACAGTGTCTACTTCTTGGAACAGATGATTGGGTACAGCTCAGAACCCTGCATACTGCTTTAAAGGGCTTCAACAGTTTTACAGAGTTTCTGTCACGAAAAGAGCCACAAATAGTCAGTGCCATTTCGGTTTATTATGCTCTCCATGATTTACTGAATGATATGGTAGGAAAACGAAAAACTTTTGTAAACATTGGAGATGATATTCAAAAAGCTGTTGCAAATGCAAAAGAAGAAAAATATGACAAATATTACGAGTACATGGACAGTAACATCACTTACTATGTAGCTGCTACATTAAATCCATGCACAAAAGCAGTGTGGATGCAGGCGCATATTGCAACTATAGCCGATTATAATTTCAAAGTCGCCGAAATTATTGAAAAAATAAAAGTAGATAACAACGTGGAAGAGGAAAGAGAACTTGATGCAACACCAAGTTCGGACTACAGCATTGATAAGTACATGATTCGCAGCATTCCTAAAAGTTCTCAATCTGATGTACACTTGTACTATAACACTCCAGTTGTACAACACCGATTGAAAGAAGGAGAAACTGCCTTTCAATTCTGCTTGAAGTGGTTGTGAAGAGTTCGGTCTGAGCACTAAAGTAAGAAGTAAGTGACCAGAACGATCTTTTATTATTATTTCGCATTGTGTTAAAAGTGAATTCCGAGTATTTATATGATTGATCCTCAAATATGTTGTTGAAGATTCAACGAGTATTCAGAGTTCAAAGATCAATTAAATATTGTAAGTTGTTGCTTACAACAGTGGTGGGATGATAACAAAACAACTTATTCAGTAATGTCAAAAGTTGCAAGAGAATATTTGGCTATTCCTACTGCATCAGTTTCAATAGAGAGGACATTTAATACAGGTCGAGATACAATCCAACTGAGGAGGTATTCATTAGACTTGTTGTAATTAAGTGATTAATTTGATTAATTTGATTAATCTGATTAATCTGATTAATCCAACAATCAAGATTAATTAGAAGAATTGGATTAATTAAATTGTTTATTTTCTCCAGTTCCTAGCAATAAGCTCTTTTAATCGCTCTCTTCTTTCTAGGAGCTCTAGCTGCTCTACAGTCATAGTCAATATCATCGAATATACTTTGTAGAGACTGTGGCTGTTTTTGAACTGGATGTGGAGTAGCCAAATCATGCGATATTAGCAATGTAGCAGGCTCAGATGCAGCAGGTTCTGATGGATCAGATTGACAGACCAGGGGTTTGCCAAAAGTCTAATGAGGTAAAAGAAGGCGGACTATCAACTATCAAAGATCTACTTGAAAGTGCTTTGATCATCAAACTTCTTTTAGAATAGGTAATCAGTCGTATAAAGAAGTTTGGGTGTCTGAGGCAAACATGGAGGAACGAACGTGGTCTCCACCCATTTGCCTTTTATTCATGCTCTATTATCGCTTCGCTAGAGATGAGAGAATCACCGTGACAACAGCAGTAAATAAACTCCTACTTCTCTGATTAATTCTTACTTACTCTTAATCGAATTAATCTGATTAATCGCAATCAGGAGATTAATCAAATTAATCAAATTAATCAATTAATTACAACAAGTCTATTAAGTGAAGATTCATTCAGAATGCTTATGTTGTTGAAGGATCATTACAAGAACCAATAAATATATTTCYAATGTTGTTAGTAACTGCACCGCTTATTATTATTTATTTGAATAAGTCGAGTAACTATTTATTTGAGGATTATTTGTTTGTTTCAATTCCCCTATGAATAAATAACTCCGCAAGTTTTTCGTTATTTATTTTTATTTATTTGTGCCGAGCCCTACTGAAACATCACTTCAATTGTTGAGAAATGATTCGATAAACAAAGAGCTCATTTCAAAGGTAAAGATTCAAGTGTTTCACAGCAGGGGTTTGAAATTTTCCTATCTTCCAAATTGCTTCTGTTTAGCTGTGCCATTAGAGTAGAGATGTTCAATAAAACTATTAATTTTTGTGGGCATTATCTCCACCATTTGTTTAATACCTATAAAAAATTGCATTGACGGGGAATTTCATTTTATCGAACCCCGGTCTAGACGATGGCAACGTCCAATTCTACCACTAAACCATCAATGCACTTAATTGAATTAGTTTCTATCATACGTATAAAATTAGCATCTATACTGTGAATACATTCTAGATACTGTGGCACTCTTACTGGTGTATACCGACATCCCAAACACACAATACATTGTTGCACCAGAAACAACGCGTTCATTAATATGGATCCCCTACAACCAAAATGCACCCACTTCCACTATACATTTACTTTGTTGAAAGCTCACGACCAATCGATTCTACAAATGCACGGAAATGTTGATTTTCAACAATGTTGAATACTTGGTTTATACAAATAATAAACTTTAGAGGCGCATCTTTAGGAGAAATTTCTAGAGCACCTTGTTTCTGATGTGCCACTTTCTTCTCTACATTGCTACTTTTTAAATGTGATATTAGATTTCTGTTGAGCTCTTCTGGGTTCGTTGGTTATATTTTGTCACATGAGAACGATTGGATGCATCAGACTTCTAATAAATTCATTTATTGCAGACTGCTTGTATATCTTGGGATAGGATATCCGGATTGATCCCATCCCTAAGGTGCTCTAAACATCTCTATGGCATGATTTTATTTGTTTGACGGCTAGGTCGTTCTTATATCACGTAATGTTCATTTTAAAATAGATACACGTGGTGATCAACTAGATCTTTACAAACTAAACTCAATCAAAATCTATTGATGTCTGCCCACGTCCACCTACATGAGTCATTTCTTCACAGCCTGAGGGACATACCATTCCTTACCAGAAAACAAAGTTTTTGTAGACATGAGAGTGCTTGTACTTCAAATGCATTTAGAGGGGTTATTAGAGGTAGTGCTATTGGATATTGTGTTAAAGCGTCAATTTCTATTGCTCTAGGAGTACTTTTCAAGAAAATGTACAAAGAGTATGTATACACATTTTAGTTTTTAATTGTACAGACCCAAGAAAATTTTAGATATCATTTTCGGGAAAGATGCCTATAATTTCTCAGTCTTCCTTGGAGCCTTTTCTGGTACATACAAGATCGTTCAATGTTTAATGCGCTTACTTCGCCAAAAGGAAGATGGGCTTAACGCTTTTATTGCTGGTGGATGTGCAGGACTAACTCTATACTTTGATTCCAAAAGCAGATGGCTTGACATCTCAACCTATGTAGCCGCAAGAGCAATTGCCTCTGTATTGACAATGTATTTTGGAACAAGTAATAAAACTTCTGCAAATGTCCCATTGCCTCCACCGAGGAATCTCTTTGAAAAAGTATACCGAATTATGAAATCCGTTTCCACTAGTTTCATTTCTTTGTTTCTGAATAATTTCGATGTGCTAGTCTTCTCAGGGCTCGTAGGTGCTCTTATTGTTGGTTTTATTTATGAACCTTGGAATTTGTCTCCTAGTTATTATAAGATCTTCACGAAAATGGAAAAATCCTCCGGCGACGAGCATGTCGCACACAATTATAGAATGGCATACAGAAAATGCCAAGGACTTCATGTTGATCCAGAAACTCTTGAAGATGGTCCAAGAAGGGTAGAAGATCAAGATAGCGATGAAGAACAGACACAGAATATAAATCCAACCAGTGATACAGATGTTAATTAAATGCATGTATAATTTGTACAGATATGTTTCATTTCTACTCTCGCCCTACCTCTGCTTTGCAGCAAGGACATTTATGTGATTGATCCAACCATTGAAATAGACAAGTTTCGTGGAAGAGGTGACTGCAGTTGTTCATCTTTCTAACTTTATCTTCATCTTCATAATCACACAAACATATCGAACATGTGTCAGATCCATGAGTATTTACATCCCATAAGATTGTCTGTAGTTTCTCTCTTTGCGATGCAGGAAGAGCCACTTTTACATCTTCCAGCATAGACAAGTTCTCATACGTCAATTCAGGATCCTCAAGCGTTGGTGGAAGTGACGCAAAGTTGCTAGACTCGAGATTTGTTACGTGTTGTTGACGCATGCTATTATTGATTGCAATTGCCATTTGCATGTCCTCAAAACTTTGGGAGTCAGTTTTGGAAAAACTTTTTACATACCTCATCTGTTGTCTCTCTTGAATCATTGATAGCGCATTCATGAACATTGCCTCTGACATTATGCGATTATTCTGAGCAAACACCGGTCTTGAATTTATCTGTGTGGAGTTGAATGTTTGAGTTTCAATTGCTGCTTTTGGCTGCCTGGTTTGTTTCGCTTCTCGAACTATTGGCCTTTTGGGAGGTTGTGCGCGAGCTTTTCCAAATGGACTCTTTTCTAGAGAAGGTACATTGTTTGAACCAATTGTAGCCCTTTTAGCAAGTCCTTTTTGCTTAATCTTTTCCAAATCTTTTTTCTGTCTATTAAGAACACGCAACCTGTCCAACTCAGAGTTCATTTTTGACAAATCTACAGAAACATTACAAAAGATTTTTTATTGTTCTTTGTAATTAAATACAACAACTTTACCATCCTCTCCCGCTACAACCAAATGATCAGCTTCTGCCACATCAATACAGGTACAACTTCCATTCTCAGTAGCTCCTAGACCATATGGACATGTCCCAGTCAAAAAGTCGTTGACCAACACCCACCCGTTACCACTGGCACTAAAAATTAAATTATCGACCACAGTCATGGCAGTTATAATATCCTTATGGTTTTTCATTTCTTTTTGTTGGTTGACTGTAAATCCAGCCCTAGGATCTATTACACGTATAATCTTATCGCTTCCAGCGACAATAATCTGAGGGGACGGATCGCTAGGGGTATCCAGCGGATTAGTAATCTTCATATCATTGACACTCCCTCTGACAGCCTCTACTTTATGTACCAAACCACTAGTCCTGAGATCCCAAACGCAAATAGCTCCATCCATACCTCCAGTCAGCAACACATTATTGTCTGGATTGTTTGCGCTTCCATTATTGGTGATTACATCTATACATGTTATAGGGGCGCTGTGTTCCTCTAATACCGAAATTAGCTTGGAAGTGTTGACGTCCCACATGCATCCTACACCATCCCTGCCACCGCTACATACTAGAGAATTCTGCCAAAACAATGTCATAACTGCTTTGTGATGTCCTCTTGCATCGCTAAGTGTACTTATGCACTTTGTGGAGTCCAAGTCCCAAATTTTAATTGTTTTATCATAAGATGCGGACAATGCTATATTATCGGCTCCGCATTTAATTTTACTGATTGATGCAGTGTGACCAACCAAGTCTATGCAGCTCACACCTGAAGATTTCCAAAGACATAGCTTGGAATCCATTCCTCCTGATAATATTCTTCCATCACCTACGTGGTCTACAGCTGTGACCCATTCTTGGTGTCCAAACTTGGTCGAATAAAGCTCTCTTTTAATATCTCCCGTACTTATTTTTATTACTTTTAATCCATGGTCTTGACTAGCTGTCACTACTTGGTCGCCCTCTATGCTCATGGCGTTAATCTACTTATGATATTGACAAATAAAGATTATCGTGCTTACGTACCGGTCTATCATGGGCGTTCACCATATGATCGCCAATAGGCCCTCGCGCCCATTGCGAGTCTAGTTTTGGCATCGTTACTTTTTATTATTGATCAACCAAATGTGTTTATTACAAAGATGTCAAAGTTTTATTATAACAATACAACGAAATTATTAGTCTAAATAACAAGACAATCCTTCCCAAAGTATCCTGTGCTCACTTTGTAAATCATGAACAATATGATCCTGGTTGTCGAAAACCTTGGTACTCCTATTTGAAATACCGTATTGAGTCCAATCATTCATGCCAGGGTTCCCTGTCTTGGCAAAAGATGTCCACGCACTCTGCATTCTATTTGAAATTCCTTTTATGTTTTTTGTGTTACTGAAATAATACAACATCTTCATAGGGCCAGCATGAATGTCACCAAATACAAATGGTATCTCCATCGCATGCGTAGCGCCTAATCCCATAACTCTTTGTACAATCGAGACAAAGTCATAACGGTACATAAAAGTAGGAGCATGAGCACTTTGTGCTTCTGCAACTTGAATGGCAAAAATATTAAATGCTATATCGGCGCCTAAACGATTGATATATCCATTTTGAGGGTACTGTGATTGGTAGGATGAAAGAATTTTGCTTTTATCTAAATGTGTATTATTGGAGAAATATGCGTCTACTTGTGAAGGAGTACTAATAAGTAAGTTCTTTCCAGTCCTTGCAGCTAGTTTAGTAAACAAGTTTGATTCATCCTTGTTAAAGCCAATAAGAAGAGGTATACCTTCACTAGAACCATTGCGAATGGCATCTAACGGATGGAGTGGAAGAAAGTCACCATCTACAAAAGGACATAATCCTAAACAACCAGGCATCTTATCGGACATGTCATAAAAATAAGACTGAGTGACATCAACAAGTTTTTCTGCATCTATTGTAAGAACATCGGACAAATCTTTTATTCCTTCGCTTTTTAAAAACTCTGTTGACGCGAAAGTACTCCATTTTGTGGCGAGGGAGGATGCAGCAGGACTTTGAGCAATAACTTTGTGAAAGAGACCTTTTGCAGAAGGAACAGCCATGAGAGTTATGACTGCATTACCACCAGCACTCTCACCAAAGATTGTAACATTGTTGGGATCTCCACCAAATGCACTAATGTTATCTCTGACCCATTCAAGTGCTGCAACTTGGTCGCGTAGTCCGCAATTACTGTCAAACCTATTTTCAGAACCTTGAATGTGATTAAAGTGAATGTAGCCAAAGGCACCAAGTCTATAATTAATCGTCACTACAACAACGTTATGATTGTACGAAATGTTATGGCCATGGTAAATGTTTTGAGATCCAGATCCACTTTTGTAAGCCCCGCCGTGAATATAGACCATAACTGGATTCTTTTCCTCCAGTGTTCTGGACCAGATGTTCAGGAACAAACAATCCTCGTCTGTTCCCTTTTCTGCTTTTGCATTTGTGTCCGCAAATAGATTTATTTGTGGGCATTCGTGCCCAAATTCATGAGCGTTGACAACTCCTTCCCAAGCATCAATTGGAGAGGGAGCTTTAAATCTCAATTCTCCAACAGGTGGTTTTGCATAACGAACGCCTTTCCATACGTATACACCAGGTTCCTCATAAAGGCCATCAATCTTCCCAAGCTTTGTTGACACTGTGTTCATGTTTGCAATAACCTTCCGCAAGCTTTACAAAAATGTCCGTTATATTGTGGATGTCTGGCCGCATGCCTGAAACCGAACGCAAAAAGATTCAAATTGTTATAAAAGCTTATTTATTGTACAAGTAAGGTCCAAATAGTCTTACATGATTGGACTTTTCAAGAATGTGTTTTACAGTTGTTTTAAATGTTATTAACATGAACCTGGTGATTTGTTCTCCTTTATGGCTGCATAAATGTCTTTTTTAAGTGATTTATGCCTGTGATTTTCTTTCCTTAGATTATACATTAGCATGATTGATTTCTTCCTTGCATCATCTAATGTATCCAACATGTCCCTATTTTTCTGTTTCTCCAATTCAATCAAATTTTCAATGTAAATCCTCTCCTCTTTAATTCTTTCGAGCTCGTCCAATAGCTTGTCTTTGCTTTTCAGTGCCTTCCTTTTTTCTATTGCTAGGACCTTAACTTCAATAGACGCCCCTTCACAGCCCCTTGTTTCGCTTATTGTCATTTTTTTGTATGTTCGATTTTTTCTTCGAACACGTGCTCGAATTTATAGTTGATTCCGTTAACGAAGTTGACGTCTTTATTGTAATCTTTTTCCAGTTTTTCAATTCCCAACGCGAGTAAGAGCAAGTTTCGAAGTAAAATTATAAGGAAATAATTTTCGGTAAAGGAAGAATTTTTATTACACTGGTATATCAGTTGGAGTTGGGGTGGCATATTGATCTGTGAGAGCCCTGCATCTTCCAAAGTCTGGAAAGCCACAGCCCATCCAAACCCCTAAAAACACAACTAAAAGTATTACTACTGCCAAGATAATCCAAAGTTTGAAACCCTCACATCTCATGGCCTTCTTCAGGTTCGTTGACTTTGTTCTGAATTCAGCCGAATTATCAACCAAGTCGCTTGTCTTCTCCGAGATTGAGTCTAGCTTCTCAGTGTTGTGCATAATTTTATCTACATTGTCTAACATTTTAGATTTTACATTATTTATTTTCAATGACGCCCTATTGAAACTATCATTCTCCGGTTTGTTCCAGAATTCCATTCTGTCCTTGAGTAGATTTTTTGCACTTTTTACCTTCGAACTTGCAGATTTGTCAGACTTGAAAATAATCGAGTATTCCTTTATGATGTTATCAAAGAATTTATCATAAACAACACGGAAGGGGAAGTCCATATCTGTAACTGCCAATACAACAAAGTTTAGGTCCTTGCTTGGCCTGTATTGGTGATAATGTATGTTTAATGGTGGATGCTCTACAGTTTTCTTGTGATTTTGATGCTAAATGGTATAAGATTAAAGTATTTCAAAAGTCTTACTGGTATATGATCTAGGAGAAGCTTCACAATTTCACGAAGGTCCCTCTTTCCTGGGTTAGGATTACATGCTATGATATTGTTGCCCTCGGCTATCACTGCATAAACTATTGGCATTGTCAAAACAAATGTCAGAAATTGACATGATTGACAAAATCTTACAAAAAGTGATTATCAAGAGGCAAATTCGAATCCTAGAAGTATGGAACTTGAGTTACGAAATACCCAATAAATTAAACACAATTTCAGTTGAATATCATGTTTTATGAGAGTTTTTTAAAGTGTTCAAAGCGAGGAATATTCAAGATTTTACAACAATGTTGAGGAATTTCACAAAGCAAGTTCAGAGAACGATAGCCCATAGTGGTTGGAGAGGATACACTATAAACAACAAGATCGTGTTAGGAATCGAAACAAGCTGCGATGATACGGGTATAGCAATAATGGACGAATCAGGGCGGATCATTTCTGAAACATTAATCACACATTCGCAACTAGTGGCAGATTGGGGAGGAGTTCATCCTCATGAAATTTCGAAAGCACACAAGAAAACACTAGATGGTGCTATTGAGGAAACCATCAATAAATCGAATCTGCAAACATCCGACATTGATGCCATCGCTGTTACAAACGGTCCTGGTCTCATGTCTTGTCTCCGCACTGGTGTTGAAGCCGCTCAACAATTGTCGCAAAGGACTAATATCCCCTTGATTTCTGTGCACCATCTTGAAGCACACTTATTAATAGCTCGTGGACTGAGCAAAGAATCGTCCAATCTACAATTTCCATTTCTTGTCCTGTTAGCGAGTGGTGGCCATTGTGTTATTGTTGAGGCGAATGGCATCGGTGATTACAAGTTTATTGGCGGCACTTTGGACGATAGCATTGGCGAAGCGTTCGACAAGATAGCAAGACTTTTAAATTTAGATGTGAGCGTCAATAGCGGCGGACACGAGATTGAGAGGATTGTTAAATTACATGACGGTGACCCTAAACAATTTAAATTCCCAATTCCAATGATGGGTCCAAAAAGATCCGAAATTAGTTTTAGTTTCTCCGGCTTGAAGAGCAGTGCTTTATGGCAGGTCAGAAAGTTGGAAAATTCCACAATTAATAATAAAGAATTAAATTTACTGGTCATGAATCAAAAGAACAAGTCTCAAAATCCAAAATTAAATCTTTCAACAAAAGTCGTTGCCGATTTGGCTGCTTCTTTTCAAAGCACTGCGATAGCACATTTGGTTGATAAAACCGATATTGCATTGAAAAAGTGTAAGCAGAATCGTAATATTAAAGACTTGGTTGTTTGCGGCGGTGTGGCGGCCAATATGCTCTTAAGAGACGAAATGCAAACGTTATGCAACAAGCACAATTTTAATTTACATCTTCCTCCAATCAAGTATTGTACAGATAATGGTGTCATGGTGGCTTGGGCTGGTTTAGAGAAGTTGAAGAGTGGTCTTGCGACAAGCGACGTCACACTTAAACCTCGGTGGCCTTTATTTGAATACACAATCAACACCAGTCAGGATGCATAATAATTTAACAATACATTTTATTTTACAATACATCACTTCCAGTCTGGTTTTTTTGGTGTGACCGGAGTGTTACTGATTCTAGTTAAAGCCATGGACTGTGCAATTTTTCTAATATATTCTGGAGCATCATGTGTTACGGGTTTAAATGTGCACTCCTTCAATTCTTTTTGGTCTCGAGCCATTACAATATTCTTCTTTTTCTGCTCCATCTTCATGCTTTGAATTTTTATTCGATCCAAATAACTACTAGGATCCGAGGTTACTCTCAGGTATCCCTTCGAACCCACTTCATTTGTTTTTGGTTTAAATGTTAATTCGGCCATTTGCTTTTTGCTTATTGTGTTTTTTAATTCTTCTGTTCTTCGCTTCTGCATCAAAGAATCTCCGGCACTCATTTGTAAGAAGGATCTGGATGGAAGAATTTTAGAGGATGCATTAATTTTTGGTTTAAATGTAAAGTGTCTGTCCTTTGCGGCTGCAATCTCTTTCAAGTGCATGCTTTTTCGTTCTTCATTTTTTTTAACTCTTTCGACAAACGCATCAACATCTACTTTGTTCCTTCCACCGTATGATGAATCCATGCTAATGTCGTGCGAAAGTCCCATGTTGAATATCAGCTCCTCGCTCTTTTTATTGACGAAACTTTTTTGAATGGGCTCTGTTGTTGATTTGATAAACATGATCTTCTCTTGTTTACGCTTTTCTTGATTGTTTTGTCTTTCTAAAAATTCGTTAAATGTTTTACTGCTACTCAACGACCTCTGGTGTAGCGGTGCTGATTTGGGTCTACTTTGATGAGATGTGTTTGAGGGGTTTTGATTATAATGTGTCTGTATTTGGTCTGCCCCACGAGGCGGTGTTTTTGGACGACTTAATCTATCAAAAGCATTGTTTTGAAGGTAGAGTTGATGACCTCCTGAGTTTCTATTTATTTGAGGTTGAAATGTACATTCAAGCTCTTCTTGTACACTTGTTAATGTTCTGTAGTCATGTGTCTTTGTTCCCTCTTTGTATCTCGAACTAATATTCGCACTATTGATTGTAAGAATTGATTGTTGTAAATTTCTACCTATTCTTGGAGACCAGACGCGGTTTAAAGGTGCAACTATTTCTAATTTCCTCCTCAATGGCTTTTTCTCTATCTGACTCCTTTTTTGAAGCTTGTTTAAATGAGTTCTAAAGATTTTTAACATTACATACAGGTAACTACTTACAACGTAAAGTTTCTGGTGTATGTTTGTTGATGATGGAAGTAGATCGCTATTAGTACTAGGTTTGAATGTACACTCGTGCAATTCATTCCATTCTTTTTCTTCATTGAGTTTCTCCATTGTCCTTTGTTTCTCGTGCTTCCAGTTCATGACCCTTTCAAAAAAAGGCTTTTCCACATGCTCCTGAAATTTTCCGACAGAGTAAATATCTTCGGGAAGAGCATTAACTACAGGATGAAAAGTACATTCAGCCATTTTTTGCTCTTCAAGCTCCATTGTTACTTCTTGTGTTCTGTCAGATTTTCGTTTGTCCAATTCAAAACTAAACCCTCGGGGTATTGTTGCTTTCGATGAATTTTTCAGGTGACTTCTATCGGAGAGAGGCTCGAACATCCCCATCTGAGAATGGTTCCCATTTTGATGCCATGATTGGTCGAGCATTAAATATTGTGATAGCTTTTCAAGCTCAATTGAATTAAATGCACCACTATTCTGATTTTTGACTGGCTTATCGTGTTGGTTCATAATGTTTGAGATTATAGATTTTTGTGGGTGGGTTGGATTGTGGTTTTCTTTGTTTTTATAGCCTGATAAGTCGTAAGACATTGAATCCTCCTGAGCTATCTTCGCATAATCAATTTTATCATCTGCACTACTCCAAGGTTGTTGTTTCTGTATCTCCAAATATCCTATACGATGCTCTTGACTCAATGAATTTAGATATTCATCTATGACCTGTTGAGCCATTATTGTTTTAGCGTAACGGTTTTCAAAAATGGCAAACAATCTTGTCAACCGGTTACAATTCAAGTCGGAAAAACATGATTTTTTCTTAACCACTATAGGATGAATAGAAGTGCTCAGATATAGAACAGTATACACTAAGATTATTTATTTTCTACTACATCAGTGCCTTCCTGAACATCATGGTCATATACTTGTATATTCATAGGCACCACCATGGGTTCCTCACACTCACTCATACCCAGCGGCACCGGTCTCAAATCATCTCTAATCAAATGACAAGAAGGATCACAACAAGTAGCAGGATCAATTTCGAACCATAGTTTGGACAACAATGAAACATATTCCGCGATCCTACGAGCACATTCTGGATTGCGCAACAAGGCAGTGCCACGATAGAATCGATTCCAAAAATAGGCATGTCTATTGTTGCCAATTACAAAACGCAACACTTGATCAAGACAGTTATCGTTTAACAAACAAACAACAAGAGTTCTAAATTTTATTTCCTCATCAGGGTATGGTAAACCAAAATGAGACCAACCACCTCTTTTTAATTTTGTACAAGAATTGACCTTTTCAGACTTTACTGCTTCATCTACAGTAGAGCTAGCTTTTTGCATAGCTACCTTCAGCTTTTCAGCTAGCTGTTTCTCCGCACTTTTATCTGGCGTAATCTTATCATGGGCGCAGCTAATTTCTTCCAGCATGTGCCAGTAATGAGCTGCTGTAAACACAAACCATGGACCATCAAATCCATTACCAAATACACAGCACAATGACTCACATAGCTGAGAATGAATCAGAGATACGAGATATGGATTGTTGAGACCATTACCCAACACTTTCAAATCGCCATTAGCGCCGTCAATCCACGTATCATAGTATTGTAGAATGCACATGACGCTCTTTTTTACGGCATTAATTGGATCCAACAGCATAGCTTCTGGTGCAGTGAGAGCTTGTTTAAAAACAGAGCTAGCTGATTGAGCTACGTTGCTGCTCATCACGATCGTAGGATCATCTAATGAACTAAACCTTCTAGCTTGCTTCAATTGATGAGTCAACAATTCAATCTGATCGTTGGATTGTTTAATCTTTTCTTCCAACTTGATTCGATTATCGACATGAATGGATTGTAATTTCATCAAATCTTGTTTGTAATTCACATCCGTTTGATCTAATTGGATGCATCTCAGATCATCATTTTCTTCTTCCAATCTAGATTGTTCGGCTAATTGATCCTTGATCTTTTCGTTGAGCGAATCAATTTGTTGATGATTGGATTCAATTTCAACATTTAATTGTTTTAATTGATGATTTAAATTTTCGATGAGATTCAAATTATCAGTTTGTGAATCTTGATAAGGATTGTATTTGTGATTGATTGTTTTCGAATCTAGCATTAGATTGTTGTAGTTGGTCGGTCAACTCGTCGATGGACTCCAAATTCAATTGTTCTGATTTGTAAAGCGATTCCAATTTTAATTTATTGGACTCTAGTTGATTGGTCAATAAATTGATTTGATTATTCAAATCATCAATGTGATTCAAATGTTGATTTTTGGATTGATTGAGCGATTCAATTTCGCCTTGTAGTCTATTAATTAATTGTTCTTCTTTCATGGATGATGAAGTTGTTGATTCTTGAATGAAATTTTTCATTTTTAATTTGAATTCTTCCAATTCATCAGTTGTGATTTTTAATTTGGATTTGTAATTTTCCAATTCTTGACATTTGATTTTTAATTGTGATTTGGAATCACTATGGTCCTCATTTGTGGATTTTAATTGACATTTTAGATTTTCCAATTGTGATTTGGAATCATCATCATTGATCTTTAATTGTGATTTGAAATGTTCCAATTCTTCATTCTTGATCTTTAGTTGTGATTTGGAATCATCGTTCGTGATTTTCAATTGTGATTTCAAATGGCAACACTCTTCATTCGCTTGTTTCAATTGATCGCCCATAGTTTTCTTCAATGCCTTCTTCTTTTTCTTTTCGTTGGTCATTTTCAATTCATGATTTGATTTCAATTCATCACATTCGATCACGATCGATTCCATTTTGGATTCCCAATCCCTTATGATCGATTCCAATTCCAATACCTTTCGATTCAATTCTTCGTTTTGGTTGGTTATTGTTTCCAATTGATTCGAATCTTGTTGCATTTGATGTTTGATTTGATTCATTTCCAAATTCAAATCGGTGTGAATTTGATTCAATTCACTCAACTGCCGTTTCAAATCAAAAGTGGATTCGTTTAGGGTACGATTCGATTTTTCTGTTAATTGACGTAATTGATCAGCATGTTGATGGGATGATGAATTTAATCTTGATTGTAATTGGTTACAGCTGGATTGTAAAGTGGATATGATGCCGTTGGAATCATGAATTGAATCTTGGTATTCTATTTTTTGTTGATTTAACATTTCAATCTCTGATTGTAATTTTTGAATTTTTACATCATTTTGTGATTCGTTTTGCAAGTCGGATCGTAATTGTTTGATTTGATTGGTTTGTTGGTTCGATAGAGTGATGAATTGATTCAATTCGTTACGTAGCGATTCCGATTCAAGTAATGCGTTTTCATGTTTAAAAGTCAATTGGGTACATTTATCGTTTGCATTTTGTAATTCTAATGTTTGATTCGTAAAATTAGATTGAAGAGATTTCAACTCTGAAATTTGATTTTGAATCACTCGTTTGGAATTGGATTCCAAGGTGGATAATTCTTGATTTCGTAAACGTAATTCGGATAATTTCGAATCGAATTGTTCGATCGGTTCTTCGTGTCGAGAATGAATGGTCGTGATTTGTGATTGTAATTGTGTGATTTGAATGGCGTGATTGGATTCTAATTCTTGTAATGATTTGTGTTTTTTTTGTAATTCGCTCGCTTCTAATAATAGACCATTCTTTTCGGATTTGAATTGTTCCAATTGTAAAGATTGATTTTTGATTTGAATGGAATCATTTTCAATTTTGGAATGGAGTGATTTCAAATCAATGTTTAATTTTTCATTTTCATTTCGTAATTCCAAAATGGAAACTTCGAGCTGTTGTTTGATTCGTTCGTTGTTTTGTAACAAGGTTTGTAATTCTGATTCGGAATGGGATTGTTTGGAATGCAATTGGTTCATTGAATCTAATTGTTCGGTCAACTGGTTTCTTTTTGATTCTGATTTTTGTAATTCATGATTCAGGTGCATCATGTTGCGAATGATTTTCGCTTTGAATTCTTCCAATTCGTTCGTGTAGGATTGGAATTCGGATCTAAAATTAGAACCCATCATGATTGATTTCAAATCCACACATTCGGAGGATAGCTTCTTCAAGGAATCATTCGCGCAAAAATACTTTTCTTTGAGAGATTTGTAACGTGATGATGTGATTGAATGTTGATTTTTTAATGAGGCATGTGAACATGTCAATGATTCAAAATTAGATTTTAGAGTTGACTCCTTGTGAGTGATTGATTCCAAATCAGATTGCAATTGTGAAATTTCTTGTTGAAATTGTTTTGATTCTTGGTTCTTGGACGCTAATTCTAATCTTGTCGTTTGAATGGATTCTTGTAATTGTGAAATGGATTGATGTGATTCGTTCAATTGGTTGGTCAACTCTGACAATTGTTTTTTATTGCATTCGAATTCTTTAATGTGATTAAATTCCATTTCGCTCATGGAACGTTTCAAATCCTTGATTTGATTTTTTAGAATTGTAATGTCTAATTGACGGTTTGTAAGTTCCATCTCATGATTTGAATTTTCATTTTCGATTTGCATCTTCAAGTGTTCTAATTGTGTATTTTTTGTTTCCGAGTCGTGACTCCATTGCTTGAGTTGATCATTTTGGGTGATGATCTTATTTTTAAATGTTTCATTTTCGTTTTTTAATTCTTGACACTGTCTGAGTGATTCGTCCAACTTTGTTTTTAATTTTTCGATTTGAGCGGCCAAGTTGATTTTTGAGTCCTGATGTTGTTTGATTTCGTACTTTTGTTTTTCGTTTTGTGACTTTAATTCATGGATTGATTTTGATGCGGTTTGGAGTTCAAGTGTTAATGTGTCCGATTGTTTGGAAAGTAAATGTTCTTTATGTGTGAGCTGGTTGATTTTAGCGTTGAGTTCATCTTCAAGGTGACTTGATTGTTGTGATTCTCTGCTTTTGAAATATTTGATTTGTTCGTCAAGTTTAATGTTAATGTTTCCTTGTTCCTCAGCTACATTTTCGGCTGCCTCAAGTCTTAATGTGAGTTCTTGTATGTACTTGTCCTTTTGATGGGAATCTTGTTGTGAGGTTGATGCCTTGTTGCTTTTGAGAAGGGCCTCTTCAAGTTGTTCAACCTGGTGTGATGTCAATAAAAGTAAAAAAATCAACTACCTTTTCTGTGAGTGCTGCATTTTCATTTATGAATTGACTAAAGTCGGCAAAGTTGTCGTTCCGTGGTCTGTCATTTACGGTTGTATACCTTTCTATTAATTCTTCCTTTTCTTCTTCTAATTTTGATATTTTTTCTCTTAGAATTTTATCAGCACCCTTTAGTATTTCAACTTTTCTCTTCAGGGAATCATTTTCTTGAATCAACTCAAATGAGTTGATTGTTGACCTTGCATTCAAATTGACCGAAGATGTGCTTGTGTCCGTCGAGGCTAGGTCTGAATTCACATCGTCTGTTGATCCCAATTCCTCTCTACTAGAGTCAATAATAATGGTTGAATTGATATCTACCTTTTTGTTGAAGATGTTATAGTTATATTAATCTTGGCGTTTGGATTGGTCTTTGAATGTTAGTAGACATGTAATTAAAATCTTACGATCCAAGTTACGGTTGGTCCCAAAGATATACTTTTGTGACATAATTTACGTTGGTGATAGTCGAAATACTCATTAAGATCGATTTCATTGCTCCTCCATAGTACGGTATTCCTCCCCTGACCTATCTATTTGTCATTGTAATAAACAACATTGCGCACACTTACTTGACTCAGTTTGATAATCATTGGTACCTTTATCTTGGATTCTTTAATCTTATCTGTTGTCATTACTTCATTGATCGTTGAACTAGAACTCGCTTTTAGGGAGAACAAATTAGTTGACATCTTGGCCTTTTCTTCAAATTTTATTACATGTTCATGATGATATTGATCTTACTTTGATCTTTTAAAGATGGTAATTCATAACTGAACAAGAATTTATCTGAAGTCAAAACCATTCCAGCATTGACTCCTACAAGAATATCAGAGGATAGGTTTGTTGTGATACTTACCATCAATGCTATCAATTGATATATTAGCATAGTATGCAGTCTTCTTGCCAAACACACTCATCTATTTTGTTTCGAAAGTATACAGTTTAATTGATTGCACATTATAAACACCTGTTCAACAATTTCAATCAAGTGAGTGATGTGCTTAAAGTGGATGCGCGAAAACAATGACATCAAATACACCAATCAGTTTATTATAACATCACATCAGAAAGTTTTAATACGAGTTTATTTTTGTTTTGCCAATCTACGTTGTTCGTACTGCTTAAAGTTCTTGTTTGTGCCTAGTAACTTGTCCCAGAGGTTGAAATAACTACCATAGTTATCCATGTAGTGGGAGTGATGATAAGCATGAACTCTGGCATCTTGAATGAAATTCAAGAATGGAAAGTCATAGCCGCAGTGTGCTATTGAACTCTCGATCATCATAACAAAAGTCCAAATGAAGAATGTTACCATATGACTCTTTAGGAGTAATGGACCGGCAATAAAGGGAAGACCAGCTCCAAGACTTAATTCAATAGCATGGAAGTATTGATGGCCCACCGATACTGTATTTTGTAATTCTTCATGATGGTGTATATGAACGTGTTTGTAGAGGAATTCACTCCAGTGCAGTAGTCTGTGAATCCAGTAGAAAAGTGTATCTTCAATTAACATGAAACAAAATATGCTCACTACCACCTCTAATATTGATGGTAGAGGTCCAATACTACATCCCCTCCATCTGAATAACAATCCTGCAAAAACGCTACTTCCAACCGAATGCGTTAGTAGTCCCCTCATAAATCCTTTAAAAATTTTCCAATATTTTTCTGTAGGCATACTCTTTTTGGGATTGATTTGTCTGGAGACAATGTATGGGTGGTTTTTAAAAAATACCTCTATTATTAGGAACGGAAGGTTTGCAACGAAAGTTGCTGATAAAAGTGCCAAATATGAGTACACACAGTATGTTACATACCATGGAGCCTCAGTTCCATACTTGATCCACAATCCTTCTACTGTCATCTCCTGATTTTGATTGGGTCAACCTACAGCAATTCGAAAATGCATCACCTATTTCATATTTGACAGCGAAATGGTAGCAGTTTTACTATAACCGAGTACGAGTAATTATTATTACCGAGTTCAGCCGAAGATCGTACAAGTGGTGTAAATTATAACATACAGATCTTAATCTTGTACTTTATTTATCAAAAATTGTCTAGATTAATAGAAAACTTATTTATTTTATGCAACCTCACCCGTTCTTTTAACAGTAAACTCTTTAAAGTCATCCGCTAATTCAACATTGTCGAACACTTGCTTGGCCTGTTCTAAGAGAATAGAGACATTGGCTACATTGGGATTGCCTTCTTCAGGCTGCTTCAGGTATCTCGCAGAAAAGTGAGTTAGAATCAGTCTTTTAGCGTTTATATCCTTAGCAAACGTTGCGGCCATATTTGGAGTGCTGTGACCCTTCATGATGCATAAATCTTTCTGGCCATCTTCTAATGTCGACTCATGCGTGATGGCATCACAATCTCTTGCAATGTAAGCCAAACCCGACGAATCACAAGAGTCGCCTAAAATGCACACTTTTCTACCCTTTTGATCTGGTCCCATAAAATCAGAAGAACGAACTACAGTTTTATTTTGGTCATCAAGAACAACATCTTTTCCACTTTTTAGTTTACCGAAAATTGGACCTGGTTTGATGCCATGTTTTTCTTGTAATAATTTTGCATCAAGTTTACCTGGCACGGAGTCTTCTTCAATAACATAACCCATGCTGAATACTCTGTGTTGCAAAGGAGCAGATCTTATCGTTAGGTTTGCTATTCTTGCACTTTGATAATGTTAGTTAGTATAATAATAAAAATAATAGGTACATGGGGAAGCAATGATTTTCTGATTCGTAGCGAATTAAAGACACTTCCTTCTCACACTCGAGTGCTTGGGGAAGTTCTGTAACGTATTTTTGTAAATCCTCTTCTGATAAGTCTATTGGGACAACTTCGTGAATTTTGATCAAGAAGCCTAAATGAGAGTCGCTGGCGGAAAGGGAGGCTCTTAGGAATTTCTTTAAGCCTATGGGACCGTAAATGTCTAACTCCGTTCTAGTCACAGGGTTGTTTCCAGAAAGTGTACATAATAATCCAGGTAGACCAAAGCACTAAAAAATAAAAATTTTCATTTGGAGAAATGACTAACGTGGTCTCCATGCATGTG